>JANTPZ010091781.1:0-33272 GCA_025593235.1 Vachellia pachyceras
AAATAAAAAGGTCACAAATGGAGACTATGACGTATAACGCTACAAGATTCCTGATGGGGCTCCCAATGTTTGTGATATGCTTAGATGAATGAAGACAAATTCAGTAAAATCAGTCAATTTTTATAAAACTTGCCATATGAAAACTGATTTTTTCCTTTTTAAAAAATCAAAAGGCCTAATGAAAATATTATAATATCCATATACATGAATATGTCCAGATTAATTATATTGTGAGAATCACGAGAAGGGAAAAGAAATATACCAACTAGCCATCAAATTCCACACGGAATATTGATAGAAAAATAGAAAATTATAGATCATACAATGGAATATGTCATCATATACATTTTATTCCCAATCAAAAAAAGTATCTTTTTCTAATTTATTAGTGCCTAAGCATAGAGAGAAAAATGGGTCACAATAAGAAAATGCTTCCACCATTAATAGTTGCAAAATATATAAAGTCAAATTCACAAAAAAAAAATTATTCTTGACATTGATATGGGATGTCCATGAATTATCTCTAAGGGAACAACAAGCTTTATGTTAAATTCTAGAAAAAAGAAATATTCGAATATTATTATTTTGTGCTACCAATTCAATGGTCTAGAGAGTGCAAAGTAAAGTGGAAAAGGATGTAAACCAAATTCAAAGGGAAAAAATATTTTATTATTACCATTTTAGAACAATAAAGATTTCTGCGACCATGTTCACTGGTTGTCGATGAGCCATTATGTGTCTGAATTTAGAAGCCTAAAATGTATAAATAAAGAAAAAAGATGAAAGTCTATGCACCTTTATTTATTAAAAAAACATATACCAAATGGAATCATTTTCTCTAAATAAAAAAATCACTGACTTTTGGGTAGATTCCTTGGCACAAACATATCCTCATAGCATTGTTTTATTTTTTTTATTTTTAAATAGTCATCAGGTTGATTTTCTTTTTTGTAATTCTTGTGTTCTGTGATTAAAAAAAATGTATTTGTACGATTCATTGTTTTAATTTTTGGCACGAGTATATCTTATGCCTAAACTTTAAAATAATATTACCCAGCATCCTTTATTAAAAGTCAGTTGATATTATTGAGATAATTAAAAAAGATTAAATACATTATTTAAAAATATTTATTTATATGTACAGTGTCTCATAATAAAATATAGTCTCTCATAATAAAAAAATTTAAATTCCTTCACATTAAAATAAAGTCTCTCATGCTTTTTTTGTCATGATTTTTTTTTTCGATGAGGAATTTTTCGTCATGATTTTTTAAGAAAACTACAGTGGAAAAAGGAAACACTTGACTTGGGGTCGGGGATAGAAATTATGGAATGTGCTCGCATGGAATGTTATTATAATTATTATTGAGAAAAACAAATGCTCCCTTTTATTCATGCTAAAAAATAAATACACTCCCTTTAATTATTATTATTATTATTAACATAATGAGGGTTGGGGGTAATAGTTAGCAGAGTTGGAAGAGGAATAGTGGAAGGTTGGGGAGGGAGTCGGATTCACGTGGGAAGGCAAGCTTGCTGGTCATAAAGGGACAAATGGAGGTGATGTGAGAAGCGGGGCCCACGTGGAGGCCTGAAAGATCCCATTTCGCCTCTACGTGCCCCCACCCCATACTGGGCCCCACCTCCTTGTCACCCTCCTCCACCTCCATCCACAAATTTCACAATCTCCTTTTACTTCAACCATGTTCTTGTTACGTATTGAGATTTGGTTGATTTTTTTAATTCACATTTAAAAATTCAAATAAATCAACAGATTGTAGTATATATTATTAAATTACATACTTGTTTATAAGTCAAGAACATCATCTTGACGAAAAATGATATAATATTCTTTACATTACTTTATAAGAATTCAGAAAAATAATAAAAAATGATTTATATCATCAAAATGTTAATATATCTTAAGTATATTCAATTTCTTATATACATACATACATCTACAACAGTGCAATTAATAAAGGAATTTATAGAGACAGTTTGATTCTATTATCTATAATTGGCATTTGATCATTTTTTTAAAACTCCATATTTTTAAACACCAACATACTATATATTATTCTTTGCATTGTTAAAAAAATGAACCGGATCAAACATTTCATGCCGGAAACTGGTGAATCGGTCGTTGGTCTGTTATGGATGAGGTGATGAACTGAAAACTGGTCTGACCCGATTAGAATGGTCATTCAAATCGGTTATAATCTAGTTAAACCAGTTTACTTTAAAAAAAAAACTCCTTCAAAGTTAAAAACATTGAAAAATGAAACTAAAGTGAGAATATGTGGTTTGTTGATTTTAAAAACAAATACAGTAACAAAATTATGCTTTAATTCTCTACTTTCTATTTAAACAAATTTATTCATGAGGAATATGATAAAATTAATTCATTTTATCTCATTTGTTTTTATCATCTATATTGAACTAAAAACTAAAAATTTAAAATATGCATAAAAAAATAATATTCTAAGTTTAGCCTATCAATTTCTATAAATAAAATATAATATACTAAATTTTATTATTGTAATATAACTAATCTGACATCAGGTTAACCAGCGGTCTAACCCATCATCCATTGAACAACTATCTCTTTGCAACATCAAGGTGTCAACTATATATTTTGAAAACTTCCCCTTATAACCTCCCTGGTTGTTAAAATTACCCCCATAATTTTTCATCATAAATGAAGAAAATATATATTGGAAGAGATTTATTTCCTATATGCATATTTCGGGTAGAATATGATGGCATATGAATTAGAATTAGTCCATTATTCATAATAACCCCCTCACAGAAAATATGTACTGTCTCGATTTGAAAGTGCCCTCACAGAATAACAATTCATCGATGAAGATATCAGACAGATCATTTCCTCAACCCCCTTTTTTTTGTGTAAATGGGTGACACTATTTATACTATTTTTAGTGAACTTTGATGACTATGCCATGACATGAGTTGTATATATTTTCTATTGTTAAAATATCTTAAAAAAATTAAGGTTTTTTTTTATAATTCAGTTGTAAAAAATCTAGGTTAAATTTTAACAGCTCGGGTTTATTTAGTTAATATTTTAGTGATACTGTAACAATATTTTATTGGATATTACATATATGAATCATCCATTTTTTTAAATCTACGGCTAGAGAAGGGATTATAAGAAGAAAAGTGAAAAAAAAAAAGATTGAGAGGATCCAAATACACCTTAAATTAATTGGAGTTTCACGCATTATTATTTCCAATTTCTTTTTAGTAAATCGTATCTATATATTATAAATTCTTACTTGAGTAATAAAAACATGTACAAAATATATCATGATTTGGTAAATTTAAAATGCATAAATCAAAATAAATTCGGCCGACGGTGTAGTTCAATTCCCCCAGATTGATTTGGGAATTTAATGAAACGAAGATTAAAGTTGTTTATTAAAAGGAGAAGGAACATGGATTAGAAGTCAAAATCTCACACTTTAAAAAGCTCTCTTGCTCTCTACATTACATTGCTTATCACGAGAAATAAGGAAATAAAGGGGGCAACAAGATATAATGGAGTAGTTGAGATTTAAATTTGATGTTGTTAATTACTATCATAGTAAATCACACCTTTTTTTTTCCCTATTTTTATTATTTGGAAAATCATGTGCCACACAAGAACAGTACTAAAAATAATCAATCACCATCCTGTCCAATATGACCCAAAAAATAAAAATATTCTGATAATTGATTCAATATTTTATCACGCCCCGAGGGTCAAATTAACCTCATCATGGTTTTGGTTTTAATTACCCGAATTAACTAACATGGACGTTAAGATATGGCCAGATTCGTCCTCAGATTACGGCAAACCAAAGAAGAAAAAACGTATCTTTACCCATAGGGGGGAAAATTCCCCCTTTACTTAACCGATGGACGGATAAACCAAATTTTTACTGAATGGATCATAATTAAATGAAGAAATCTAAATAGTCAACACAGTCAATAAAAAAAAGGATCTTTCTTAAACTTGCATCCCAAACAAAACGGGAAGGTTGGTGGTCAAGACTCATGCCCATGAATCTCCCATAACACGAAAAATCACCTTTCCCTATTCATTGGGTTACTTACGTATTAGTTTCACCCATTTCATTAATTAATCCAATTATATTTCATACACGATCCGTTCAACCATCATTGACCACTCACGTGCGCCTCACATGCATGCACACACACAGAGTTTCTGAAGCAAAAGGCCGGAATATATTATTGTTGTGTCAGAAACCAAAATCACGCAGAGCAGTTAAAGAAATAAATAAAAAATAATAAATATTTTTTTATTGTTTTTTGGACGGTAGCACTAAAAGAAGCATGATGAGGGACAAGTCTGGGTTGCCAATTTTAACCGCGTGCCGTGATTTCTCCACTGTCACCACCATCTCTTTTTTTTTATAACACACATTCATGACACCCCTTACCACACTATTTCCCTCGATCATCTCATAACTTTTTAATTATTTAATTCTTTATTTTTCTAACCCATCTCTTGAAGATAGTAATATGATTATATTGAACGCCGTCGTTTTCGGCCCTCACCATGCGCTCTCATCAACTCGTGCCAGTGTGCCTGACTTTTTCCCGCGGTTTTGTTTGGATCTTCTCAGAAAGTTAATATTTTTTTAAAAATGATTATTTATTTTCCTCAATTTTTTGAAAAGGGTGATACCGATTAGTAACCACCGTGATATTGGTGTCGGTTTGTGTTTTGGGCTTTTGGTCTAAAGGCCAAAGCTCTGAAGTGGACGACGACGATGATGACGACGCATAAATGAAGAGAGAGAAGAAAAGGGCATGTTGGGGGGAGGAAATGGCTGTTGCAGGCACTCTTCAGCAACAGCGACATTTGCGCGCGTCCTACGTGTCAGCTTTTCTCTCACACCTGTCCCTTTCCAGTTGACTCCACGCGTTCCCACCCCCGCGTGACCCTCACGCTCAACTTTTATATCCTTTTTTTCGTACCTTGTTTAGGGAGGAGTACTACAACTAGCTGTCGGGTAGAGTAGACAGATGCCTCCCTTGGGCCCCATCCCCAGCACCCACGCAATTTTTGCTCCCATGCGCCCGTACCGAATCCCACCGCCTTATCCACACAATTATCACCCACATAACCACGAAAATACACGCATCTCAAAACACAATTTGATTTAAAATACTAACAAGATAATTAAGAAATTGAAGGGCGAGAGAGGACGAAAGAAAGAAACTTTCATTGTTTTTTGGTTTCTTTGCAAATCTGAGGTCGTCTTCTTCATTCACTGTTTGATTTCTGTAGTGGGGACATTTTTCGTTTTTGGGTGTGTGGGAGTAAAAGATTTCAGGACATGTTGACATGGACACTTGTGTTTTTGAAGGATTTACAGACGGGGCAAGTGTGGAGGGTAGACCCACAAACAGTACAGAGGCAGAGGTGCCTGCACGGCAAGATCAGAACGCACGATTCCTCTTTCCCACAGTTCCTGCACAATCTTCTGCTCTCACCACCACCACTTGTACCTTCTTCGTCCTTATCCTTCACCACCGCTCCTACCCTGCGCCAACAACCCTCCATCGTCGCTTGTCTTGTCTCGTTTTGCTCCCTGTTGTTTGCTCCGTCGTCTTCTTCCTCTTCCTCGCCTCCGCCGGTGCTACCGCAGCATGATTGTGCGTCGTCCAGGAAAGGTGCCGGTCCTGCCGGGGCCACGGTTGCGTCCTCGTTGTCGTCACGGCCGTCATTGACTTGGGCTAATACTTGCTCGAGATTTGCGCGGAGAGCATTGGCAGTGGCTTCATTCGTCTGTGCTAGATCCCGCCATATTTGGTTTTCGACGCACAGGGACTTGACTCGTTCCTCCAGAGCCCAGTTTAATTTTCCCATCTTCTCCATCTCTTGCTCCTTCGATCTAAGTCTCTTCATCATCCCAATCTCGATCGCCTCCATTATCCTCCTCGCCTGCCTCTTCCGTTTCTCCTCTAATTCCATCCTAACCTTCTCCATCTGTAACGCAAAAGGATGAGAATCACAAAATTGAAAAAAAAAAAAATCGACGAGTAACATTATATATTTGTATTTTATATAACGGTTACATATACTCACATGCTGGGAAATAAGGCGGTCGACATCAAGTTGCTGCTGATGAATCTGGAGAGAAATGTCTTCTCCAAGAAACGAGAAGCCACAATTCTTGGGAGTCTGATGCGTATTGACAGGGTAGGAAAGAAGAGGGTAATTGATTGAATCCCTTGACCGCTTTCTTGGCAACACGGGGACGTTAAAGGTGGTGAGGCCGCTTTCGGATTTAATTGTGGATTTCTGAGGCACAGAATCTACGATCAAAGAATTGTAAGCGGGAGCCGCCGGAAGAGGCGTCTCAGTGGCGGTGGTGGTGCCGGATAACGGCAGAACGGAGGAGTAACCCATCTGAGCGTGGAAGGGATTGACATTTGCTTCAATGGGATTCAACATCTCCCTGGAGATTTCATGCAAACCAAACATTAAAAAACGGAGACGGAAGAAGATCGAAAGGGAGGAGAGATCGGGAGAAGCGATACGTACCTATTGGCAATAAGTTGGGGAGGAAAGGCATGGAGATGACGAGCCTCGACGGCCATGAAAGAAGGATGAGGATGTAGATTTCACTCTGCAGGTACTATTCTTGCGGTTTCGCTTCCTTGTCCTGGGGGCTGTCTCCAATTCTTCTTCAATGCGTTTTTTTGGAGTGTGGTTCTTATTTAGAGTCTTGGCTCAGAGAGAGAGAGAGAGAGAAAGAGAGCCAAAAGGCATGGGAGTGAGGTGGCGAAACTGGCTATATGGTGGGGTTTATTTAGGAATTAGGGTTATCTCGGTAAACTAAACACTGACTTTTTTAAATAAATAAAAAAAAATCAAGTATTAAATATCCGCGTTTGAGCCTCACAGATTCAGATTTCCACCTTACCTTTGATATCTCCCGTAACATCACAGGCTCAACCGCACAGATAAATGATCATGCCGTAATTCCCGCCAACCTTCAGGGGCATTTCCGTCCTACCAAGTGTGAAAACGGCCACGTCGTAACCGTACATTGCCTCTCCCGTTTTTTTAACCCCCAACGTCCCAATAAATATTATATAGTTAAAAAAGGATTTCTTTAAATATTTTTTAAAAAAAGAAAATCTGTGTAAGAAAAGGCACGGCTGGTTAGCTAGAGTCCAAGACGACACCCATTTCTTCTCACTCAATACTTTTTCAATCTTTTTTGAGCCTCCTGGTCCAAGAGCAACGTGATGGGGGGTGTGGGGCCCGCTAGGGGGAAACACGTGTGTGATAGGGCTGCGGGGAACAACAGTGTTAGTACGCACGCACCAGTTACTGTTATCGCTGGCGGGCACGTGCGACCTGCCAGCGTGGAGGGGAGAGGAACATCTTCCTGTGGGCCCCGCGATGTTGGTGTGGGCCCGGCCCGCTGTGTCCATTGTCCTTTTTAATTCGCAACCCTTTCTTGCTTTTGAGGAACAGGTTAAAGTCATGCTCATGGCGTGAGGAAACGTTGCTTGTGCCATCAACCCAATCCAAAAAAAAAAGACAAAGGAAATAAACAAAGAAAGAAACGTCGCGTACGTCCGCTCTCCAACCGTTCCCTGCCACGTGTCACTCTACTTTCTCTCCTTGCCGGTCCACGCACCTTACCCTACACCGTACTTAGTGCGCCCTTAAAGAATATCTCGGCCGTCAGATCGTGACTGGATATTTTTCATCTGATTTCCTTTCACTCCAAGATTAATTCATCAAAATTAATTATTAATTGTTTTTTGTTTCATTTTCAAGCAGGTTTAGGAATTAGGATCATCAAATTTCCATTCTCCAACAACTCTCATCTGAATCGGCAGGCAAATCGAACTGTTCTACCTTCAGTAATTTACTTTTTATCATCCATTTTTCTTTTAAATAAAATTCGCGTGGCATTTGTGAACCACATCGCATCAAACATTAAATAAAAGATTCGAAGTTAAGATTGTTTATCTAGTTAAATTTTGATGATTTAGAAATATGTGCTGTTTATATATATATATTTAACCTAATTTTATTGTGAATTTAAATTACTGAAGGCCTTAAATTCATAATTTCCATTGGGGTCCAGGTACTCCAAGTCTGGTACATGTAATTAAGAGTGTACAGAGAAGGTGCATGGAATTTGAACACAAGAATTTGAGAAAAATTCAAAGAATATGACGACTTTTTTTATCAAAAGAAAAAAAAATGAACGACTAATTAACAATTAAAACACATGTTTGTATTTAAAAAAAAAAGTCAAATCACATCATACAGATTTGCACATTTTTAGGCTAAGTGAATGGATTCTCATTCATATAGATATATTGTTTGACAAGAATGGTTCAAGATCCAACCTTATTTAACAAACCAAACTTGAACAATTGTAAATTTAACGTTAGAGTTATATTAGTGGGCATGATTAAGATCCGCCAAATCCTCAGAGATAGAGAAAAGCAGTTATTAAAGGGTAATCAACAAATGGATTAAGCTTGTGTGTGTATTGCCTTTGGTTTTTAATATGGAAAATTTATTGGGAGGTCCCAAATAAGAAACTTATTTAATGAATGGTCCCAGTTTTAAAAATATTTATCAAAATGTCCCATTGACAACATGAGATGTTGTCAATACAACGCATGATGTTGTTAATGTATAGGACCTCATGTTGTCAATGGGACCTTTTGATAAATATTTTTAAAATTGGACCATTCATTCAATAAATTCCTTAGTTGGGACCTCCCAATAAATTTCCCTTTTAATATCATATAGTCAACACTTTTAGGAGATTCAAAAGATTAATTAACAACAACGCATGTTTTGTAATATTTATTTGTATCCTTAAATTATACAACAGTTTCTAAGTTTGTCAAATTCATTTCGAGAAAAATGATAATTATATCAATTAATTAGATTCCTTATTATCTCAAAAATGTTAACTGAATCTTATATTAAAATGTATTTTCCGTAGATTGGGAATTGAATTGAGACATAAATGTTCTTGGAGACAATAAAAGAAAGGGGGTTGAATTAGGTAGTTAAAATGGATGGACTATTATGATCACAAGCAGGGGGGACATGTAGCTTTCATGAAAAGTTATTTGATTTCATATGTATTATTATTGTGCTTGTTTGGAAGTACTTAATTCTCACCCAAAAGTACTTTCAACAGTGTTTTTCCGTAAAACGAGACAATCTTCTTAACATATTTATCTCGACTTGCGTAAAAGTAATTTTCTACCGCTTTTTCAAATGGATCTAATTTATTGATATGGGAGAGGAGACACAAGGACAAAGGCAGCAACACTGCAATTATATCTCAATTTACAGCACATTCCAATGTCATCCCCTTTTTTCTTTTAGAAAAAATCGTTTAAAAAAGAAATAAAGAAAAGAACAGAGACAGTGAGATGTTGCTTGCATGCATCGACTTTTTTTTTTTTTTGCTTTGGTTGATTACTTCATTAGCACTTTTATATTTGTTCTTGCATGTTCAATTTTATTATTAATTATTAGATATTTGTATAGCTTGCTTTAAGGAGGCAAATTGTCAAATACTTGGGTCATTTAATTATGCCTAATTATGGCTCAAATAATTCATTCCCTGCCCTGTATATACGTGAATTGGATTTGATCTATCACAACATTATTTATCCAACTCTTAATTTTTTTTTTGTTTTTGCCAAGGAAAAGCCATTTGAAATGGTGGGTCATGCTCAACGTTTTCACTTTTGTATATGTATGATGAAGTAGATCTCTAATTATTTCTTTTACATATAGATTTATATATTAACATAAAATGGACCATCTAAAGAGGCCCAGTGGCATGATGAGCCCGTTTGGGAACGCGGTATGGAAGTACTTTTATACAAATCGATGTAAATATGTGGAGGAGATTATATCGTTTTATGGAAAAATACTGTTGAACGTGCTTTTGGCCTTTAGAATCATTATTCCAAACAAGCCCAACATTAATACATATATATCTAAAATATTATTCCTCCACTACTTAACATATAACTGGGGGAGTTTATTTTGATTCAAAATATGATACTTATTTTTCATAGTCATTACATTTTTTCTTTCAAATTACCCATATTGATAGAGATGTAGAGAAAGTTGAGAGATACGATTAAGGTGTTTTAGAAAAAATACTGTAATTAACTCATTGAATTAATTTTGTTAATCTAATCAAATTAGTTAAATACATCTTTAAGGCAGAGGGGTATTATATTGTATCATCTAGTCACATGGATAATATTTTAAAATAGATTAAAGGCGGCAACTTGTGGAAATGAGATTTTTAATAAAGAATAATCGATTTACTAATGCTGGCTTCAATTTTGTCGTTAATGCTGGATTAGAAATTTATAGACCAAAGTTGGGAGTATTAATTTGGTTTATATATAATCATGAATTCGATCATGAGTGATATGCAAGTGAATGGGACTTGAACTTGACCATGAAGTTATTTATTATCCATACTTTTTTTTTTGGACTGATATAAATCATATGCAATTGAATCTCATAAGCATGGTAATATTTCATTTAATTATTGCAATTATTATCATCTTAAGAGTAATGAGGAGGAGGGACAACGCACAAATATTAATATTCATGATTAGGAAAACTATATATAATCATCCTGGCATGACCCCTATGCACTAATTTAATTAATTAAAGGGCAAATTGGTAAAAATAACCCATTAGTTTCACATATCGGCGCTGAGCACCCAAAAGTTTTCAGGAGACTATTTTAAATCTAAAAGTTTTAAAAGGAGACAATTTCGCCATTTCATTAAATTGTCAAACGGTCAATCATTAGTTGACTAATGTATATAAATTTGTCAACACGGTTAAAATTAGCGTTTTAAATTGCAGGAGCAATATTACTTTATTCAAAAAACTTCCGTATTAAAAAAGGCTCTAAATTCTTGAAGTATCATTGATAAAGCTTTTGAATGCTCAGTACCCATTAGCGAAAACTTACGAGTCATTTTTTCCTATACCCCTTAATTAAATATACAATAAGAGAACATTCAAAACCAAATATTTGAAGCAAGCATATATTTGAGAATTCAGAGAGGGTTAAAGTTAAAAGCCATGTAGTTTCTGTAAAATAAAGAGAGA
Organism: Vachellia pachyceras; assembly: GCA_025593235.1. Classification (NCBI taxonomy): domain Eukaryota; kingdom Viridiplantae; phylum Streptophyta; class Magnoliopsida; order Fabales; family Fabaceae; genus Vachellia; species Vachellia pachyceras. Next base: position 11,180 of record JANTPZ010091781.1, read on the forward strand.
GAATAATTAAAAGAAGTACTCCATAGAAAGATGAGTAGATGAGAAGTTGCTAGCCAGATTGATCCCACACCACTCTCTCCAACCTTTTTTTTCACATTTCCTTCTCATTCTATACCTCCATGATTGATACTATAGGTACTTTAATTTGAACAATAAATTTTATACAAATAAATATCTTCAACATTAACCACACTGGTAATGATTTTGTAATCTGCAATTATATTAACACCACTTTTGAAAGTTAACATGAAATCGATGTTTGCATATATTTTGGTTAATTCCTCTGGCCAGTAGCTTTGGTTCATGAAATTTTTTTATTTTAAGTTTGAAGAATGGATCGATCATTAATTAATCAATGAAGGCACTAATTCCAAATTGATTATAATTAATTAATACATGATATGATATTATTCTTATTAATTAGTGATTTAAATTATTTTTGACAAGTTTTTAATAACTAGAGTTAAGCTCTTAACTTTTTTTTTAAGTGGTCGGTATTATTTAAAGATGTGATTTGTCGGTAAATCAATCAAATTAGTGTGTCTAATTGGATTCTCCTAATAACATTGCTTAATTTGTACTGATAGTAAATGAAAAAAAGAGTGTATTTGTGATGTGTCCCACCTTTAAGGGCAAACCTTTTGCATCTTCATTCACTTGTGAAAATTAGTTTCTTTATATATCTCTCTTATTCCCCCCTCTCTTTTTCTCCATTTCAATGTAAAGCTAAAGTTCTTACCATTATTTGTCATTATTTTATATTATTCCTTATTCTTTATATGCATCTATAAGTATCTGATCTTATACACACACACTCCGAATATATATCTTTCTCTCTGTCTTCGTTTCTCTTTTCCATGAGAATCTCTTTCGTTTCATCACCACCTCCACAATACAAGCACATACTTACAACCAACCCTTTGAATATTTCAATCATCTCTCTCTCTGCAGAGAGAGAGAGAGAGACGTTGATACATAATGAAAGAATGAGATTCTTTCTTCTTCTTCTTGCTGCGGCTGAACAGTGCCTTTCTTTTTTAATTGTGTGTTGTGACTTGAGAGAGAGAGAGAGAGTTATCATGTTTTCTTGTATTGGAAACATACCTTACTTGGTGTGCTTAGGATATTCGAAAACCCTAGCTTTATGGTCCATATATAAATATTACTCATTTATTCATTCGGATCACAAATGCCACATCTTATTTTTCAAACAATCTTATGAATGAATTTTGGATGGATGTGGTCTCTAGCTCAAATGGATGAATTTTGAAAAATTAATTTAATTTATGAAATGATCATGAAAAATTGAGTCATAAAAGTTATTTTTATGAAATTATGATACAGTAAAATTTTTCATTTTTCTGACTTTAAACTGACCCGAAAAGAAAAAAGTGTCTTTTCTCGCTCTGAATTGATGAATTATCATAAATAAACTTAATTTATAGTCTCCTTATGGAAAGTTGTTGCGGTGAATTGGAAGCTCGATTATAATTGAGAGACTAAATTATAAATAAGTTAAAAGTTTGGGATTAAAAGATTAATTTTCCATAAAATAATTGGTTGAAAGTTAAAGTTAGGGATGTGATTGCACCAAATGAACAAGATGAGAGATAAAATTGCGGCAACAAAAATAAGATCCTGGGTGAACTTGAAAAATAATACCAGAATTATATTTACCCATTCATCCTTGTATAAATACTCTCAACCTACAATTTTTTTTTACCGTTGGCTTTGGACAGGTGACTGCATGATATATTTCATTCATTTGGTGGACCCCTACGAACAAAGTTACCCCACACACTACTGCATGATTCCTTCCCCCCCCCCCCATAATGGTAATATTTATTTATTTATTTTTAACATTATTATAGGGGTATCTGTAATTTTCCTGCTGTGTATGTTCATATTGATGGGATGAGCTAGGTTGTTGGGTGGGCTTCAGTATTTCACTATTTTGATGAGCTCTGCCTCTCAAATCTCAGCATCCCATAGTTGCTTCTCTCAATTGGGGTGAAGGTGAAAAGTGCAGGCTTTGGGAATTGTGAGTTATTAAATTTGGTCAACATCAAAAATTGTGGTAATAAATATTTCTTTACTTCTAACTTTTCACATATTTCACACATATAAAAAAATTTAAATATCATTAATTCTGTACTAAAATTCAACAACTTTATAATCTTGTCTATATTTAATATGAGAGTAAAGTTAATACATTAAAAATAAATGGTAAAATTATACATTCATATAGAAAATTTAATGAAGTAAATTATAAATATGATTAAATAAACCTTATTTATTTATGCTGTAAATAGAAATTTAGGAGTATATCTCCCATGAGTGAATAACGCATTCACTCTTCTTTTGCTTGAAGGATTATTGATGAGTGGATCACCGAAGGCAGAAACAAAGATTTCGATTTTTTAAATAAATTAATATTTTGATCATATGGTTTTAAGTTGATTGGAACTCAATTTTAAAATTTTAAGTTGATGCAATTCAATTTATATAATTTTGATTCAATTAAAACTCCATATCTAGGCTTTAAAATTCAGGGATTGTTAAACTATACAATTGAGTTGCATCTAGTATATCTTCAAGAACTGATAGGTAACAACTGGATCAAAATTATATGGACTATATTACAATTGAATTAAAATATAAGAATTGAAGTGCATCGTATTAAATTTTAGGAACTCAAAGATAACAAAATTAGTAGAGGAAAAAAATGAACTGTAGATGTAACATATAAATAATATGCTCCCATATATCTTTATCGTCCAAAAAATTTAATGACAACGTAAACAGTTAATCCCCCACTAATTTAACAGATGTGCATTAACATTCTTATTTCCCCCACCTTAGGAAATGTCATTTCCTACATTAATATATACTATCAATTTACTGTTTATATATACTATTGATGTTTCCAAAAATAATTATTTTGTTACCTCAAATCCTGTGCGATTTCTTTTTAAAAATTAATTATCATAAAAATATTCACATAATTAATTCCTAGGTGAATATATATAATTTGTTTAAAATGGATAGGTAAATATAAAAAAATAAATTGACGGGTGTTTTAGTCGACTCATATAAGATATAGTTAATATGTCAATTTCCTATGAACATAATTAATTCCTTGTTGGGCCAACAAGGAATTAATTAGGCCTACAAGTTTCTACATTTACTACCTACTGAAGATAAGATTTACAGTTGGTAGTTGGCAGTTGTTCGGATCGGATAGCAGTTAGCACGATAAAAGGGCTTGTTGACCACCTTTTATGGGTTTGACCTACCTCCATTTAATTGTTTTTGTTCTTGTCGGCCCAAGCCCAAATAAAGTGGGCCTATTACTTTAGCCCACCGCCCATGTAAATACTGACACACGAACGGTTTTTCACATCAAAATTCTACTTAATACAAATTCTGGGTTGGATCTAATGAAATAAGTTAATTTTTTATAGTGTGACAAATTACTGTTTGAACCATATTAAAAAAAAATGCTTACATTTAATGTTCAACAATTCTTCAAATATAATTGCTTGCGGCACGAGGACAGGTGTTATAAGGAATTTGTTTTATCTAAAACCGTTACTTGTTCTGTTGTTTCTTTCTGGGCTTTCTGCAAATTCTCTTTAGAACCTTAAATTCTTCGCCCATTGGCAATGTCTGTGTGGGACCTCTTTATTCATAGAAATTAACTACAAAAAAATTAAATAATTACCCCTTGGTTTATTCTTTTCATCTCCATTGGGACTACTAAACAAATCCCTTTTTTCTTTCTTTCTCTGTCTAGCTAGCTAGTGCATATATAATCTACAGCAGAAACAATGAGTCAACACAACCAAATTTCAGGTTTTTATGGAATAATTTTATTATTATTCAACTCGACCAGTTTCTTTAGAGTACAGATAGAGTTTCCTTATAGAATTGTTATGTTGTTGAGATAGATAGAGATCACTATGTGTGTGCGTATGATTGATATATAATGATTGTGTGTGTACAAGCAGAGGCTTATCCGCCTCCATCAACGCCGGTGACGGCTTATCCTCCTCTGGGTCAGGCTTGTTACCACCACCAAACACCACCGATCGGATGTCTGACGAGCGAATCTTTAGTCGTCTAAGTTCGCATCAAAGATTTAACTAAATTAATGTAGTATAGCACAAATTCGAGTCGTATTTACTTTGAGTAGCCGATAAAACGAAACGAAACGAAATCCTAGTAATTAAATGTGAGTAACTCAAATTGAAAAGTAATTGGAAGAAATTTTATGTTAATACTATGAATTAAACTAGAATTAAAATGCTTCTATTTTTATATTTTTAAATATGAAAACAAATGAAATAAATGAAGATAAATTGAAAAACGAAGAAACAATGATGGAAATCAATTCTCCAACTCAACAACGTAGGCAATCATCTCTTCAATAAATATGGGAGTTAAAAGATTGAATTAAAGAATTATAATTAAGCTTTAATCCAACAACCGAGCTACCTCGAATTGTTCCAAAATATTTTCTAAACTTCCAATTTACTAACTGCCACCAGAATAGTAAAGAGGAATTAAGCATAATAAAATCACTGCTTAATTGTAACTTTTAAATTCAAATAATAGAATTAAAGCTAGCAAAAGATTATTTGATCCAAGATTCTAAGCCATCTTAGAAAATCACAAAATATTAACTTTAAATTCAATAAAATGTGATACCACAACATTATACTTGAAATTAAAGCTATAATCAGTCTAATATCAATTGCCAAGCATAATTCCAGTCACAATAATTTTCAAAATAAATCCTATCAAACAATAAAATTGTTCCAACGATTAGAATAACTATCCTAAGACCTAGAAATTGTTAATCAATTGTTGGACAGAAAATTAAAGTAACTAAAACTCCCATTTAACTCAAGCTCCTGCCATTGTTGTTGAATTAGAGAATTATGGGAATTAGCCATGAAAATTCCCAAACGTCCAAACGCTACTGCCATTGAAAATGGGTGCTGGTGGAGGAAGGAATGAGGATAGCGGTGCCGTCTCTCAGCGCGACGTCTCTGGTGCTCCTTTGTGCGTGGAATTGATGGAATAATTCCCCTGATTGTGCGGTAGCTTCCAATTCCTCTATGCGGCACCTTGGGATCAATTAATTAAAATGCTTGTGGCCGCCGCTTCTGAACCTCCCAAGACGTGAATTGATTAATAAAGCTTGTGGCTGCTAGGTCAAGTGCTCGGCTTATGGATTATTTGGCCCAAGTCTCCAACATCTTCTCTTTTGCGTCAAATTGTTGGTGGGTGGCTAAATGGAGGAATAATGGATGGCCCAATAATGGATTATGGGCCCATAGCTTGTGGTGAAAATATGGAGATATGGTGAATGGATGGATTAAGATGAGTGCCGCTTTTGATCCAAATTTCTTTTTTTTTTTGGGTAAGAAGAGAAAATGATATTAATAAGAAAGAGCTATTTGGGGATACATCCCATACAATCACGTTTAAGCAAAGGCACTAAGTGTTTAGAACACTCATGCAATTGAGCAGTGTAGGATAACCCGTCTTTAGCCAAAGCATCGGCCAAAGCATTAGAAGAACGGGTTATGTGAGCAATTCAAGCATCCCAGTCTTTATCAAGCAGAGAGATGATGTTTATGAAAGTGGGGCTTGGTCTCTTCGCCATTCCCCTCCTTTCTATGTAGTCCACAAAGATTCTTGAGTCTGACTCAAGATATATCTTCCTAATACCCATGTCCCAAGCGAGTTGTAATCCATGGCTGATGGCTATTTCCTCAGATTCAAGCACCGTGGAGCTCCCTATGAACATAGTGAACCCTGCAATCCAATTACCTTTTTCATCTTGGATCACTCCTCCCGCTCCAGCCTTGTTGTTACTCCTAGAGACCGCTCCATCGACGTTAAGCTTGAACCACTGTTCCTGTGGGGGGTTCCATAGAAGGGTAATTGGCGGGGTAGCCTTACATGAAGATTCATAGGTGGTCCGTTCAGTGTAATTCCTCCATATTCTAGTTATTACTTGCTCTGGCATCTTCGGCTTGGTGTAGTTGGCATAAAAAACTGAGCTATTCCTCCATAGCCATAATTGCCACACACCCACTCCCCATAGAAGAAGCCAATCAGTGTTCTTATCACAATGTAACTGGTGAGTTAGGTTCAGTGCAAACCAGTTCCGTATGTCAGATGAAAAGAAACTCACTTGATTGGTATGTCTGATCAAGGCTAGCCACATCTTTCTTGCGTAAGGACAATCTTTGAGGATGTGTAACTCATTTTCCTCAACCGTGTTGCAGTGGCCACAAGTCGTAGATGCAGAAGTCCACTTTTTCCTCCAGGCATTTGTGGGAAGTCTATTATGGAAGGCCATCCATAAAAATACCCGTATCCGCTCTGCTCCATCCCATTTCCAGATTAAATTGTAGCTTCTAATGTAGCTCTCAGATGGAGGTTTTTCGATGAGAAAATAAGCACTCTTGATGTTGAACTCTCCATTTTGGCTCATCTTCTAGGTCATTATACCATTACCTGTATTAAGTCTAGGCGGTGGAATGGAAAGAAGCCTCTGAATGACTTCTCTCGTAACAGTACTCAAAAGGGAGCTGAAGTTCCACATCCCGTTAACTACCCAGTCAGCAACTGAGGTATTTTCTTCCTTGACATTGAGTTGTCTAATGCAAGCATCTTTAATTTTTTTTGTTTTCAAACAACCATATATCATTAAAGAGGCTGGCATGTAAACCATTTCTAATCTGCCACCAGGTGCCTTTATCCACTATACTTCTATGTCTACATATAAATTTCCATAGAGAAGAATCGCCTGACCGGTAGTTCAATAGGCTATCATCGCTCCGTAGCATATATTTATGCTGTAGGATATTAGCCCAAAAACCAGTTGCTCCATCTACTATGTTGCACGCAAGCTTGGCTCCAAAGGCATGATTCATAGCTTGTAATTTTTTGATTCCCATCCCACCGTGAGACTTTGGCTGTGCAATAATTTCCCAGCTTATAGGATGATAGGCCCTCTTGTTCTCATCATCCCCCCATATAAAATTCCGTTGGAGCTTTTCCACCTCCTAAATAATACTAGTAGGCAATTGAGCGACTTGCATGGGGTACACTGGGATTGTGGAAATAACTGACTTTGCAAGATTGATCCTCACTGCTCTTGATAGACAGTTAGCTTTCCATGTTGTTAGTTTGCTACGCACACGGTCCACTATGTATTGGAAAACTTCCTTTTTCCTCCTGTTACGCGATAGAGGAAAGCCCAGGTAATTACCAATTTCTGTTGAAATTCTCATACCAGTGATGGCTGTAATTGCTCTCCTTGCTTGTGGCTGAACCTTTGGGGAGAAAAAAATTCAAGATTTTCCCTGTTAATGTTCTTCCTAGAGACTTTGCAGAACTTGTCCAAGCATTCCATCATGCATGTTGCCTGGGATTGAGACGCAGACCCAAAAAGAAGGAGGTCATCAGTGAACATGAGGTGAGACATCTGGGGTCCGACTTTGCAGATTCTTATAGGCTGTCAAGTGCCATCTTCCACTGCATCCATGATTATGTTTGATAACCTTTCAATGCATAATACAAAGAGAAAGGGTGAAATAGGGTCCCCCTGTCGGAGGCCCCTCCCAGGGATGAAATATTTAGTCTTTTCCCCATTCCAAAATACATTAAGGGAGGAACTAGTAACATAATTCATAATTAAATTTACTAGGCTATGTTCCAATCCTGTGTCCTGTAGCACCTGATTGACGAAGTTCCAATCCATGCGATCAAAAGCTTTCTCAAGGTCGATCTTAACAGCCATTAATCCACTTCTCCTTCTCATCTTGTTCATGGTGTGCAGGATTTCTTGGCCCACTATGATATTGTCTTGGATATGGCGACCTGATATAAAACTAGATTGATAAGGGGATATAATTTCATCCATTATCCCTTTAAGCCGCTGAGTAATTATTTTAGTGAGGCACTTGTAGTGAACAGAGCATAGTGATATTGGCCGGAAGTGCTGGACTTTCTGAGGCACCTCCCTCTTAGGTATTAAGCATATCAAAGTTCGACTAGCTTCCTCAATGCTGTTATTTCCTTCAAAAACTCCAGTGATAAACTTACTCATTACAGGACCCACAATTTCCCAATTTTGTTGGAAGAAAATTGGTGAGAATCCATTGTATCCAGGAGCTTTGTGAGGCCCCATGGAGAAAATTGCATTTCGGATTTCCTCTGCTGGTGGTGGCCTGCCAAGAGCAGCAAGTTTCTCATCACTAACCGTCGAAAAATTGGCGATTGTCTGAAGCCCTTCCTCCAAAGTGTCATCTTTTTGGAACTGATCCTTAAAATAACTAACCACCATCTCTTTTAAGTCTTCATCATTATCAATCCAGTCTCCGTAGCTATTTTGCAGGGAAGAAACTCTATTCCTCCTTCTCCTAGTAGTGGTCTTCAAGTGGTAATAACGCGTATTGCGATCCCCTTTTGTCACCCATATGCTACGAGATTTTTGAAACCACTTCAGCTCTTTAAGCTTCACAAGCTCATCCAGCTCTTCCTGAACTTGAACTTCTAGGTCTTGCAAAAATGTCGAGCTTGGGTAACAATTTGATGTCTGGATTCCATGAAGTCTATTTTTAAGTCTTCTGATCTTTTGTTCAACCATCCCAAATACATTCTTATTCCAAGGGCCTAAGGAGTTCCTTAGCCTGTCTAGATTAGAAGAAATAGTCTCTTGCTCAGACCAATTAGCTGTTAAGAAATCCTTGAATCCCTCATGTTTCAACCACATGCATTCAAAATGAAAAGGCCTTCTACGCATGTTTTGGTTCCTAGGTGAAAGCGAGAGGAGAATAGGATTGTAGTTAGAGTAAGCTGTGCGAGGTAATACCTAAGATGAGCAGTTTGGAAGGTGCTGGAGGAAGCTTGTGTTCACCAAGATTCTGTCTAATCTTTCATACAGCCTAGCGCAGCCACTATTACGGGGACCCTTCTAGGTGAACCTGGGTCCTGAAGATCCTATATCAGACAAGCCACAACTAGAAATTCTGTCCTGAACCATCTGATTCTTGCTTCATTTGCACTGACACCTCCAATCCTTTCAGAGGTATGAAGAATATCGTTGAAGTCATCCATTAAGCTCAACGGACCCAATGTCTGTTGAGATATAAGAAACAATTGTTCCCACAAAATACGACGCATGTTTGAGTGGGGAATTGCATAAACTGTCGCGAGGAGAAAGTCAGGTCCCCTCGGTACAGAGCATTTCGTGTGGATGAACTGTTTGTCATCTTGAATAACAGAGACCGAAATCTGCCGGCTGTTCCAAGCAAGGAGGAGACCACCATCTTCCAGCACTTGGCACAACTTGCAACTGATTGTAGCCCAAGGACTGAATCTTCTTGAGCTTGGATGCATCAGCACAATGGGTTTCAACTATTGCAATTAAGCTGGGCTTAAGCCCATTTACTAGTACTTTGAGGTTATAGAGAAAGCCCCTATCACAGGCCCCTCTAATGTTCCAAAAAAGCAATTTATCCATAAACATAATGAGCAACTTGGATCGAAGGAAGCCCAAATTAAGTCCCAGTACAGAAAGGTGTCTCTAGGACCATGGACACATCATAACATGGGCTTGCAAGTGAGCTACCCGCCAGCCCATTACCGCCTTCTTGATCCTCCGGCCCAATCTCCATTTTGGTTTCTTGGTCCATCCATGGATCCCTTGAGTTCCTTGGCTCCGACCACTCAACTTTCGTATCCCTAAGATCAGGTTCTAGGGCCATATCCCCCATTGCTATAGTTTTTTGTGGGGCTTCATGAGCTACTCCGTATGAGGTTGTTGTATGCTCCTCTTCCCCCATGGTTAATAAGAGTACCCCTTTTTGCCTCATATCAATCCCTGCCTCATCTCTCGTTCTTTTGTCAGTCCTCCTTTTACCCATCGACGGTTATACCATCTCTGCCTGTGTGTTTTGTGCAGCCACGACCCTATTGTGCTGAGCATACTGCTTTTTTGTTTTTGCACCCTTGCTTTGTGCTTTCAGCTCATTTCGCCCCTACTTTCGTGTACGCTCCTGTCTCTTGTCTCCTATCTCCTCGTCATCATTAATCACTTGCGTAATTTGAGTATTATCCCTGTTAATCACCTCCATATTAGCAAGAATATCAAATTTGGAACTTTGTTTCCCCATGCGATTACCTTCTACCGTCTTCTCCTTCAATCTCCTCTGCCTTCGCAACTTTTGGACTACACACCATTGTTGTTCTTGCTCTTTGACTACGTGTATTTCTGTAGGACCATTATGTTCCTCTTGCCTATTCTCTTCACACTGCTTGTTTTGTTCTTCCATCATCTTCTTCGTGCTTGGGCAATTCTCATGTTTATGCCCATATACTCCGCAATTTGTACAGAGCATATGCAACCCTTCATATTCTAAGTTATATTCCACCCCGTCTAGGCAAAAGCCTGGCATTAATTGCTTACCCAGCTCAATGAGGACGCAGACTCTCGCAAAAGGACCTCGCAACTGATTGGATGTATTTAAATCAACCTTGATGGTCTCTCCAATTCTATTGCCAATAACAGTTAGAGCCTCTTGATCATAGTATTCCAATGGTAACTTAGGTAGTCTAACCCATACTGCTGCCTTGTCAATGGTTGCCTCGTCAGGGCAGAAGTTGGGTTGCCACGGTTTAACTGTTAGGTAGTGATCGTAAATCATCCACGGGCTGCCGGTGAGCACGTGGAGGTAGTCTTCCTTGTTGGTGAGCTTGACCATGAAGTATCCGTATCCGATGTTGATAAGCTTGGTTATACCCTTCTTTGCCCACATGAGCTGAATCCTTGATTCTAGAGCTTTAAACCCTATATTCCTTCCTATAAGTTTCACTATTACAGCTCTCTTCTAGGATCTGTAGAGTCGCTTGTTAACCTTGTTTGAGAAGATGAAGGTTGGAAAGTTTCTGTGGGGATCTTCTCTGGTCCGACAGTAGGGTTCATTGTTGTGTTCCTCATATAAGGAAATGGAGTCTTCGGACATAACGTCCTCTGATTCATGCTTGTCACCACAACCATTCTCATCATCTGAGGAATCATCAGCCTTACCTGTTCCTCTCAGTTTGTCCATGAACGAAGGACCTCCTGCTTTATAGCGAGACTCTGGAGCACCAAGCTTGGGCCAATGTTCTTCAGTAGAATCTCACTTCCATCTCCTACCTTCCTTAATCTTCTTGGTCGTTCTGGTTAAGAGGTCGTCTTCTTCACCCGTAGGAGGGACGAAGTCTTCAAAGGGAATCGTGATGGTCATTCTATCTTCTCTTCCGATCCAAATTTCTTTTAAAGGTGCCTACAATAACAATTGGTATTGAGCAGCATCAAAGGTCCAAAAATCAATTATTTAACAAAATGATGAAAAGTATGAACATTTATCCATAATTAACTTTTAATTTCATGTAATTGCAATTAATAATAATTAATGCAATTAACCTCAATAAAAGGACCAAAATTCCTCCAAAATGTTACAAATTCATTTGATAAAATATAATTAATTCAATGTCTCACTACTGTTCAAGATTCATCACACATCGCAGACACCAAAAGTAAGGGTGAAGGTTTCTGGAAAGGAGGGTAGGTTTGTCTCCACTTTCTATTGACTTTTCCCCCTTTTACCTTTAATACAAGTTAAATATATTATTGAAAAAATTTATTTTATGTGTATTATTATGTTATATATAAATTTATAATTCATGCAACTTAATTTTTGTAGAAAAATGTTCTAAAGTGATTTATTCAGTTTCATTAATCTCTTAAAAAAAATTTAATAACTGATTACTATGGGGAAAAGACATCACCTATTTTTTAACTCTTTTTTGTTGTGTTATTCTTCTTCTTGTTGTATTACTTTTCTAACTATTTTTTGTAATCTTTTCTGACCTGATTTATCAGATTCAACGATTCTATATAGTCTCCGCATGATGTGATAGTGGAGAAGGTGGTGGTGGTGGTGAAAAAGGGGAAAAAACTTAAACAATTATTAACAGATTATCAATTGATGAGAAGTCAAGCGCAATATGATCATATTGTGCATATCATACATTTATATAAATGTATTTAGGGGAAGGAATTAGTCTTTCTTTCTGTTTCCCCCTCAACAAAAATCTCAGATGAAAACGACAACTAAATCTCTGTCTCAGATAGATATGAAGTAGTGGAGGTTTCAATTTTGCCCCTCTTCCTTTTCTCCGCAAAGAACACAATCAATTAGTGGTTTGGCAAATATAGTGATCAAAACTTGAGTCCTTCAGGCAAAAAAGAGGGCAAAACAATATCCTTTATTACTATAAATCCATGTCAAAAAAAAAAAAAATAAATAGAACACATACCCATATGTGATTGTAACACTTGACATAATAGATATACATGTGATTGTGAAGAAATGTCAAAAAATACATGCATTGATTGAGAAACCGTGTATTTTGGGGGGACCTTTTTCTTATTTACCACATTAAACGACTTTATCCGTTGTGGGACACTGAGAAAAATATATAATTCATTGTGTATGGGATGATGTTGCGTTGGAACAATGTAACATACACAACTTGAGTTCCTGCACTAATATCCCCATATATATATGTATGTAAGTGTAGATTGAGAGAAAGCAGTTGAGGAAACTGAGAAATATTGAAGCATACTAAGGAAGCTTATTGGAGAATGGGGTATTCAGTGAGAGAGGAAGCGCGGACGTTGGTGATGGGCATGATCACATTCATAATATTATTAGGGTTTCATGGAAGAAGAAGTGAGGGGTGCTTGAGAGAAGAGAGAGAAGCTCTTTTGAGAGTGAAAGAAGCTTTCAATTACCCAAATGGCCATTCTCTTCCTTCTTGGAATAACCTTACCTCCTCTTCTGATTGCTGCACTTGGGAGGCTATAGAGTGTGACAATTCAACCAATAGAGTCACAAGGCTTCATCTGGGCAACAGAAGAGCTTATAAGTTGAGAGACATCAAATGGTCCCTAAATGTTTCTTCTTTTCTTCCCTTCCAACAGCTTCAAAAATTGCATTTGGATAGGAATTACTTGTCAGGTTCGGGTCAACCCTCTTTCTTTCAACCACTTTATCATCATATTGCGTTCATGCTCTCGCACATAGGCATATATATATATATACTGTATATATTATATAAAGACAAGTGTTAATTAAGATTAACACATTTATATAAGAGTTCAAATCTTATATTTTAACCACAAAAAAAAATCAAAAGATGTAAAATCATATTGGTTACAAATAGTTCATGCATTAATAAAAAAATTGGGTAAAACAAAAATTATGATCACATATCGTTGTCTCTCATATATACCCGCTCGTTTTCCTCAGTTTAATTTGCTCGTTTTGAACCATAGAAGTGGATAGCTTTTAATTGGGATAAATGAAACTTTTGGTCCCTCCTAAAATTTCTTTGAGTTATTTATTTCGTCCCTGAACTTTAATTTTTATTAATCAAGTCTCTAAAGTTTTCTAATCATACATAATTAATTCTAATGGTTTAAAGATAAATCTTAGGTCATTTAGGTCATTTGATTTGATTTTATAAGCATCTTTTCACCCCTAATAAATTATTATTCACCATATTTTCTTGGTTATATAGGCCCAGACAAACTTCAAAAACAGTAAATCAAACTCGGTCTCCATGTTAAATTATGAAGAGAATGATGATATTAATTATATGAATTATTTTTATAATTCTCTATACAGCCATTAACGTTCATGGTAACTGATCATATGTTTGTGGAGCAGGGTTGTTTGGCAATATAAGGCTGGTCAACTTGGAAGTATTGGATTTAACCCTTAATTTGCTCACAGAATTCCCATCTTTCGGTGCTAAATCTCTGTCTTCTATATTCTTTCATATGGCATGTGCTAATTATTGAGTCTGCATTAAAACTTTATCTACCTTCAGAGAAAAAATTGCCTTGATTATTTTTTTTTTTTGAAAAAAGGCAAACATGTGTATGTAGACAACTTTTCTCTTTTAAATATTGATCTTTTCTTTTTTTAAAAAGGGCAAACATATTTATGTAGACAACTTTTCTCTATTATGTATTGAATTTTTCTTTTTTGAAAAAAAGCCAAATACATAAATGAAGACAACTTTTCTCTATCAAATATTCCATTCTTACTCAATTTTGCGGGGAAGTCAATTGGTATTTATAACTCAATTGGCACCATATATTTATTCTATATTCTTATTTTCTATTTATATTTTATATTTTCTATTATTTAATAAATATTAAATCCATTTGGTGCCCTCCCTTGTTGATTTTAGATTCACTAATTTACTCACCTATTTGCCAGACTTTAGAGAATCTTGAGAATATTGAGGGTTGAATAAAACGACGCTTTTACTTAACATGCGATGGAAACGTGACTAGATATATGAGTTGTGAACAAATTTTAGCAATTTCAAGAAACCAAGTAACAAGATGACAATTCATTAAAACATTTCATTTAGAGAAATGACACATCCAAGTAGCTTTTCTAGTTTCTACATACCATATATATATTTTGTATTTATATATTAATAAGCACTTTCTTAATGTACATTTCCATTTGGAATTTTGGCAGATCTTTCTCATTTACGTAATTTGAAGACTCCGTGGCTTGGTAGGAATTTGTTGGAGGGTAGCATTCCAGAATCTATTACGTCTCTTACTTCCCTCAGGAGTTTGTCGTTACATACTAACAACCTCACTGGATCACTGCCACACCAAGGTGTGGATCATATTTATTTAAAATCTATCACATATTTTTTGTTCATGAGATTTTTAGTTCAAAATATATGGGGTCAAAACATATAAGAATTGACAGAATAATAATAAGATGGAGCTATATATATTGACAGATTAAGAAGTAATATAGGTTTCATATAAATTTTCATGCACATGCTAATTAAAAATGACAAGAAAACCAACAACGATTAGATCTAATGAAAGGGGTTAGCTCCTCACAACATGAAGAATCAAAGTTTGAATCCATGTTGGAAGAAGTGACCCACAATTAGTGTTCGATAGTGTTTCAAACAGAATTGCCTCTATTAGGAGGATATCTATGTGTTTTAGCAAAAAAGAACATGACTTTAATCCTTCATTTTCTCTATGCATTCTCTATACTTAATTTATTCATATATTCCTTAATACTTAGTGTCCTGCATTCAATTCAAATATATCCTATCGGTTCACAATTTTAAAGCTGAATGTAATACTTACATAATTTAGCAAACAGATTTTTAAAAAAAATATTTGCCAACCTCAAAATTTGAGAAAGCATTAAGCGATGATCACTTCAAGTTTTATAATTCTTTTTATTTATTGATGGATAGATTAGATAAGTTTAATAAGGAGAAATGGAATGTTGCAGGAGGCCTATGCAATCTGAAAAATCTTCTAGAGTTGTATCTATCCTTTAATAAATTTGAGGGGCAACTTCCTGCATGCCTTGGTCATTTAACCTCTCTCCAAGTATTCGATCTTAAACAAAACAACTTCGAAGGAATCTTTCCTTCCTCACTCTTTCATACTTTGAGGTCCCTCATTGCAATTACGGTTTCTGGTGACAATTTCAGCGGCTCATTCTCACTCTCTTCGCTTGCCAACCACTCCAATCTCAAAATCATTGACATTGAATGCTCTAACGACAATCTCAAGTTTGAAACTGGGAATCCACCTTTTATCCCTTCCTTCCAGTTGAGGCTTCTCACTATCATCAACTGCACTACTCTGAATGAAGTGAATAATAATAAAGTGCCTACCTTTCTTCTTCATCAACATGACTTGTTATATCTACAACTTTCCTACATGAACATTTCAGGAACCTTCCCATCATGGATTTTGACAAACAACACAGAACTAAATGTTTTCAATCTCACTCACAACTTGTTCACTGCTCCCTTTGAACTCAATTCCACCTTAGAATTGCTTCAAATGAAATGTTTTGATATTTCCTCTAATCCCATCAGAGATGAAATCCCTTCTCATATTGGCTTCATTTTCCCCAGCTTGATCTCTCTTAATATGTCTTCAACATCATTGCAAGGTTGCATTCCAGCTTCGGTTGGTGAAATGAGACACCTAAATGAACTTGACTTATCAAACAATAATTTGTCTGGTTATTTGCCCCAAGAATTTGGTCAGGGTGCCAATGAATTGAGGATTTTGAACTTATCAGACAACAAGCTGAGTGGCCCATGTCTTCCTATAGGGTCAAATTTCACGAATTTGTTAGTTATGGATCTCAGCAACAATAACTTCAAAGGAAAATTTCAGGGTGGGGTCAAAAAGAGTACTAAATTAAGAATGTTGGATCTCAGTGCCAACCATCTTTTTGGTGAAATACCCAAATGGATCAAAAATTTCCAACATCTGAGCTACCTCAGTTTGTCCAAGAATTCTTAAACAGGTTTACTACCAGAAAGCTTTTGCAGCTTGACTGTACTTACATATCTAGACCTTTCTCAAAATAGATTTAACGGCCCTTTACCAAGCTGTCTGAACATGCCATTGTTACAATACTTGCACTTGCGGATCAATAATTTCATGGGACCTCTACCTTCTTCTTTGGCCAATTCCCCCTTGTTGACTTTGGATGTGATGAAAAACAATTTTTCAGGTGAAGTTCCACGATTGTTGAGTTCATTTTCAAATTTAAGGGTTCTCATCTTAAGAGAAAATAAACTTGAAGGTTCTATTCCAATTGATTTATGTGAGCTTAAGATGATAAGCTTATTAGACCTTTCTCAAAATAAGCTTTCGGGAAGGATACCGAATTGCTTAAATAACATCACATTTGGAAGGAGCTGGGATGCACTTGGGGAAACAAAAATAGGAAACTTTAGTGTGTCCTGGACTGAAAAGACCTTGCAATTCGGTATTCAAACTGGTAAAATTTCAATTGATCATGATCACAAACAAGATGTTACACTTTATAGAGATCAAGAAGTTGATTTCACATCGAAAAGAAGGTACGAATCTTACAAAGGAAGAATTTTAAATTTAATGTCTGGTTTGGATGTCTCAGAGAATCAACTGACAGGTGAAATCCCTTCACAAATTGGATACTTAAACACTATTCATACATTAAATTTGTCAAACAATTATTTGAAGGGGCCTATTCCAGAAACATTTGCTAGCCTGAGGCAGATTGAGAGCCTTGATCTTTCACAAAACAAGTTGACAGGCCATATTCCTGCACAATTAACTCAGTTGTACTCCTTGTCTGTCTTCTCTGTGGCACACAATAATCTATCTGGGAAGATACCTGACATGACAAATCAATTTTCAACTTTTGGAACAAGTAGTTATGAAGGGAACCCTTTTCTCTATGGTCCACCTCTACAGCAAAATTGCCCATCCATTGATAAACCAATAAGAGGGAGAAACAAGCAATCTCATAATTCGGAAGCAAATGATTTTCGAGATACCTTTTTATGGAGTTTTGGTGGAGCATTTGTTGTGTTTTTTCTGGGTGTCATTGCAGTTCTTTATTTGAACCCTTACATTTGCAATCACAAACTACTCAAGTTAGAGAGAGCTATAACAAGTTACTTGTATGAGTGGATAAGATCTTGATCATGTACGTAACAGATGGTGGTCAGTTCTCTAGAAATACAATAACTAAAAGACTGCCATCTGTTTGAAGTCTTCGGAAAGGAAATTTTTTTTTGATACAAAAATTTTAGGCAGGGGGTTGGGCTCACCCACAAGCCAAGGGCAGGGCGAAATCTCCCTTCCTCTTAGGTCATACCAATGTCGGGCAGGGCGAGCCGTCAATTACCCTCAGGCGTTTACCTAAACACCCAGGAGCTAGGATGCCTCCCCAAGCGCCGCGGTGGGGGATCGAACCTCCTCCCACTTGGTGAGAAGGCACGACCCTGACCACTCCAACCCACGGACGATGGGTTGAGTTGACTTGTAATGTAAACCATCATTTTGTCTTTATTTACATTTATAGCCCAGCTTAATGAGTTGACTTGTAATGTAACGTTATACATAGGATGAACGGTCCAGGAGGAATATAAAGCATTAATCAACCTTATAAATGGGAAAGTCCATCCCTTCCCCGAATCTGCCTTATCCCTCGCGCTTTCATACTGTTCGTAGCTGCAAACCTTAGATAGTGTGTGTTATAGATAGCATCTCAATCTCTTTCGCATCCTCCATGATATTAATCTCTTTCACACCTCAAAACCGTTTTACAAAATTGATTTCAAAACAATTTTTAAAAAGAAAAACAAAAACAAAAAAAACTAAAACTTGCCTATGTTTTTAAGTTTTTGAAAAGAAGTTTCTTTTTTTTTTTAAAACAACTTATTAAAAATAACACCCCAAAAAAGGTTTTGGTTTTCTTATTTCTAAAAAAAACAGTTTTTAAAAATTGAAACAAACACTCTTTGTATAACTAATATTTTCATCATTTTTCTTCAAACTAATTTATCTAACTTGTAAATTAATATATAATATATATAAGTACTTCAAAATTTATAATATAATAATACATACATATTATTTAACTTTTTTAAAGTCATTGGCCAAACAACTAAAGCATGTATCACGCTCAGGAGAATTCTTCATTTCTTCATATCATGATCCTCATTTTTCAAACGTCCATGTGTTTCATGATTATTAATGACTTACGCATTGCTAGTTAAAGTTAATTAATTTTTTCATTGATTTTCAAACATAGTTAATAAATTAACCACCCGTCTTTAGTTGTAGTAGAACAGTTAGAAGTAACATATAACATGAAGTGGAAGGAGCATATATCAGGATATGAAGAAATATGGCGTCGTTGTGGAACAGTGCCGACAGTTCAATTAGCTGGAGTCTTCTAGCTTACTATTACCTGTATATGCATAGATATAAATATAGATTTGGAAGAGTGCGCACGTTTCATCTGTCATGAAAACTACTTTTTTTTAACCTAATTTACGGTCTGTAAAGTAAATATGTGAAAAATTATTTTATTTCAACCTATATATATACATGTACTTTTATAACATCATCTCAAACTGGTTTAATCGAAAAAGTTTTAAAATATTACCTTCGGATCTTATTATAAAAACTAATTGAATATTAGATTTGATTTTAAATATAAGACCATATCCACTTTATCTCATATATTTAACTTTTCCCCCTTTAAACTACTACTATAAATACCTCATTTACCATAATTAGATACTACAATGATTCAAATATATACATTTAGTACCTTCAATCCTGTACTGGATACCAATGGCGGATTCTTATCCTTAGTTAAACTATTTTTTTTTATTTTTGGGTAAAAATGCAAACATAATTACAATAAATTTATCTTTAGAATTCCCTTTTATATTATATTTTTCCCGAAATCCCACTTACAATTTTTTTAATCAAACTTCCTTTTAATATTACGAGTCTTAAAAGATATAGAACGGGATAACAGAAGAAACTTTATTATATTTTTAATATTACAATACAGTTGACTTTTATTTACAAGCATATGATTACGTTTACAATTTGAAAATAAGGAAAAATCTATTAAAGTTACTTGATGTTGTTGAAAGACAATAGAAAATATTGTAGGATGAAATAGACATCAATAGTGATTTATGTTCATCATAAAAACGTAATTGTGGCTATTTTATTTTTTTTAAAAAAAAAAAGAGTTGCAGCATTCTACGGGGTAAAACTTCCGGAGCAGTCACGGTGGTTTTAATATTCGCATTGTATTAAAAAGGAAGCAATTGCATTTATTTATCCGATAAAATCTGTTCCTTTTTTTGACCCAAAATAAAAAAAAAAATTGTTCCTTCGGTCCTCACTCCTCACCTATAAAAAGCTGCAATTGCATTTCTACGATTCAGATGGTTCCTCGGCTCCTCCCAACAGAGTCTTTCTTCTCTTTAATATATATCTAGTAAGGTTATTTTTGGAATACTAAATTAATTAACTAATTTAACTTATTTCCTTAATCTCTCCAAAAAGCAAAATCGCATCTTTGTTCTTATATTCAGTAAGGGTATGTCAAAGCACACAGACACTGATTTTTCTTATTGAATACTCTTTTTCCTAGAGATCGGACTTGTGTTTTGAAACTTGAGGCTCCTTGCTTCTCTAGGCCAAGGAACAAGAAACACGCTAAGTTTGATGCTCTGAGTGTCACACTAAATTATAGTTTAGTGCTTTAAATTAAAAACCATATTTTTAATCTTTTAACTTTAATACCGTTAGTTTTATTTAACAAAGAATTAAATACTGTAATTTTAATCTTTTATAGCCTGTTTGGTTCGAAATATAATGTAATAAAATGTAATAATGCTTACATGATTTTGTTTGATTTATTATTAAGTAAAGATGATGCATATAGACATAAAACTGTTTGGTTTGATTACAAAGAAAATTGGGAATATTTGAGAATAATAAATCAAAAGACAAAATTACCATTGTCTCCGTCTCTATACGCATATATCATCAACAAATTGTATATCTTTTTGCCAAATTACATAACCACCCCGTCTCTATGTAAAATAATAACTCAATAGAAAAAATTATTAAAGTAGCAATTATAACCCTAGCTTTATTGTTTATATATACATATTACTTATTATTTAAAGGGTAAAGTAACAAATATAACATTGATCTTATTTCTCAATTGCACATAGTACACTAATTTTTTTTGATGCAATTTTATCCATCATTTTTTAATTTTGTTCGATTTCATCCATAACTTTAATTTTAACAAATTCTTTTAGAAAAAATTAATTTTTTAGTCCTCAACTTTTACTTAATTATAATTTATTCTCTCAAACTATTTTATAAAATCACGCTAATAAAAAAAGCTTTCAATTCACAATAATAATTTTTCACAAGGATTCCAAATATTAAGTTTATTTATAATAATTCATTTTTTTAGGGTCACAAAGATCACGTCTTCTTTTATATGATTAGTTTAGGGTCCCAAGAATGAAAATTTGTCACTTTATTTAAATTTCATGGAAACAACCTTCTTAGCTCAATTTTTTTATAAGAATTTCATAAATCAAATTAATTTTTAAAAAGTTATCCATTCGGGCTAGAAATGCCACATCTTATTTTTCAAAATTTAATTTTTTTATTCTTATGGATGAATTTTGAATGGATGTGGCCTTTTTGGCCCAAATTGACGAATTTTAAAAAATTAATTTGATTTATGAATTCATTATGAAAATTGAGCCATAAGGGTTTTTTTCTATGAAATTCTATTACAGTAAAATTTTTCATTTTTCTAATCCTAAACTAACTCTAAAAGAAAAATGTGACTTTTCTGACTCTAAATTGATGAATTATTAAAAACAAACTTAATTTCTAGAATCCTAATAAAAATTTGTTGGGGGGTTTGGAAGCTCAATTTTTATTAATTTGGGGACTAAATTATATGCAAGTTAAAAATTAGGAATTAAAAGATTAATTTTCTCTAAAATAAGTGGCTAAAAGAGATCAGAAAAGACTCGTGCCTCTAACTGCTGCAATGAGCGAACGCGAGAGAGAAAGGAGCTGCGAACGCGAGAGCCCGGCGCCGTCGTCGGAAGAGAAAGATGCCCTAGACCGAAGTAGGAAAAAAGTGCGTACTGGAGAAGGAGTTCAGATCAGTGGTAGGCCGGTGATCCCAAGAGTGGAAGACTGGATGGCAGAGGAGGGATGTACTGAAGAGGTAGGGGGCCCAGGAAATCATATAAGGATGCTTTCTCTAAGGATGCTTATACTGAAATTGACGACGAGGTGGAGGACGGTTGGTGGTTTGGAGATGGATGGAAGGACAGAGTTCATGTCTTAATAGAGAATGGCATCCCAGATATCATTGTGAAACCTGAGTTCCGACAGAGACTTACGCGCAGGTGGGAATCCACTTTGATTGTCAGGCTGCTGGGACGCATGATAAGGGAGGATATTTTGCTGAACAAACTGCAGCTGTTACGGGGTCATAAGGGAGAAATGGAAGTTGTTGAAATTGGATCTGGTTACTTCTTTGTCATCTGCATGAACAGGGACGTTTATGAGTACGCTATGTTGGAG
>JANTPZ010091782.1:0-22101 GCA_025593235.1 Vachellia pachyceras
CATCTTAATTTATAACATTTTCTGGAGAAAAAGCAACAATTTATAATAAATAAACTTGTAGATGATTATTTATAATAATTGAATGCTGGATTCAAATACTAATATATTCATACAAAAACAAGATAAGATTAAAATGGCATCCCATGATTTTCAAATCAAAATGACATGTCGAACTAGGTAAAATCACAATCAATTGACAAATTGTATGTGACATGACAATGTGCTTGTCTGGGAACTCCGTTGGGAAAATGGATTTTGCAGATTTTGAGGCATTTTGGGAATTTCGAGATGGTTTTACGGATTTCAAGATTGTTTTTATGGATTTCGAGATGGTTTTTACAGATTTCAAAATGGTTTTGTCTAGACTTACGTGCACCATTTGGGAAAATGGCTTCCCAAACAGGCACAATGAGATCCCACCTAGCAACTATTAAGATTAGTCTTAACAATAAAGACTCTTCAAAGCTTCATTATTAAAATATCAATAACAAAAGACTTTCAGAGGTATCATTTTTTAAGTAAATGTCTTATTTCTTAAATATGCATTAATTTTCAGTTTAGTTTTTTAAAATTAAAATGTATTTTTATTCCATTAAAGTTATTATTAGTTTTATTGGATTGTAGTTATATATAGGTTAAGATATAAATTCATTCAATCAGCATGTTTCATTAAATAAAATAATGGTATTAAAGTTGATGAACTAAAAATATATTTTTTAAATTTAAAGGACTCAATCAAAATTTAGTGTACATTTAAAGAACCAAACATATATTTTATCATTTTTTCTTGTTTTTTCTCATAACTCACGTACCCATTATACTTTCTACAAATGATTTGAACTTACTGCCTTGCACTTAAAAGAATCTTTGAAAGAGGTGATTGATGTCATTTTTGGCTTGGTTCCGAATATGATGTCCAATTTTCTATTGTCTCATATTAATTATTTTACTAAAACAAAAAAATTAATTGTTTTCCCCATGATACCTATATTTAGCGCACATCATTATCATGCAGATTAAATTCCAATCATTAAATGGAACTGTATTTTTGAAAAAGTGTATAATTACAAACAACCATTTTAACTATTTTTTATTCTACAAATTAGTTAAAAATACCTTATAATATGTGGAGTTATAGAGCTTGTTTGGGAGACTCCATTCCCCCAACGGAGCACGTAAGTCGAGATAAAATCATCTCAAAATCTGTAAAAACATCTTGAAATCCATAGAACCCATCTTAAAATCTGTAAAACCATCTAGAAATCCATAAACTTCTTTCCCTCAACGGAGTTCCCAAACACACACATATACTTCTTCCATTCTTATTATGGGCTTATTTGGAATAACGTTTCCAAAAGCCAAACGCATGTTCAATAGTGTTTTTCTGTAAAACGAAATAATCTTCTCTACATATTTATCTCGACTCACGTAAAAGTACTTCTCTACCGTATTCCCAAATGAGCCCTATAGCTCATATATAACCATTTCCGCATTTCTCCAGAACCACAAATAGGTGATTGACTTGTACATTAAATATCTAATAAAATGATTTTTTTTCAATTTTACCCTTTTTATTAAGAGTACATGGAAATCAGAATCACTATATAAAACTTTAAGTTTCCTTATAATAAATTGTATGTAATAAAAGTAGTATTTGAAGACATGTTGTAATTTAATATTTAACCTACCAATTGATCTATCTTTGAAACCACCAATATTCTTTCTATAAAAATGGCCCTAAAAGGGATATGGAGAGTATTCGGTTTATTACTAGCAAACTCAATGGGGTAACTCCTGTAATAACACTTGTTTACATTTACATAAATTTGCATTTGGGATCCACCAGTACTTGAATAGTCATAACTCATCTCACTAACATCAGCATCTGCTGGTAAATTTTACAATGGCATAAATCTGTGACAAAATTTTTATTTTGTTTACTGAATTAATAATACAATGTAAGCATGTTTTTTAAGTAGTATAAAGCATAGTAGGGGAATCTAAGAACCTTCGACTTATATATACATATTAGAGTACTTTTGCTTTATGTTTTATTGTGATGGCCAAATAATGTGCATGTATAGTAAAAATCAAAAGTGAAAGAATCTCATATACATATACACATACATGCATTCACACACACAGATATATATGTATGTATGTAAATCAAAAATGAAAGAATCTCATATATATATATATAGACACACACATACATGCATGCATACACACAGATGTGTGTGTGTGTGTGTGTAATTTTTGGAAGCACTAAACAAGGAGCTTTCTCCATCATGATCAAAAGTGTGTTTCTATGTGTCTGTGTCTTTATCTTACCAGCAATTTGGTACACTATGACTTTGCTTTCTCCATTATCATTGTTCCCTCACAAAATCCAAATGCTTTTTTGCCTTTCTGGTGTGCCCTATGCCTCACTTCATTTTCACTTTGTCTGACATCCATTATTTCCCATTTCCCCTCTTACTTTAATTTTCCCCAATGATTTTATAATATAAATGTATATGATGAGTGTGTTTTGGTGAATAATAATTTAATGGTAGGAATAAGGATATATATATATATAATGCATCCAAATCTTACCAAACAAGATGTTATCATTGTCATATTTAGGGAATTGACATAGACTCAATCCAAATACTTATTGCATAACCTAAACCAAATGCCCTAGTTTTATTCTACTATGTCAATAATTAGTTATGATAACATTTATTTTTTTGGGAAACTTTCAGAAAAATATCCCATTGAAAAATTGGGTCCGTTTGGAAATGCGGTAGAGAAGTACTTTTACACAAACCGAGGTAAATATGTGAAGGAGATTATCTTATTTTGCGGAAAAACACTGTTGAACGTGATTTTGACTCTCCTCAACGTTTTACCAAACAAACTGATTAATTACCGATAAGTACAAAAAACCCCAAGTCCATGAGGGGGTACAATTCATCTTCATCATGTGCAATTCTTTTTGACACTTGTGTAACCTATATTTGGCTATGTGTTAATGTTTTTCATTGTAAAAATATGGCTACATGATTGAGAAAGAGTTATACTCATTGAAGATGTGCAATGCCTGAGTCCTTAAATAAATTCCATATACCTCAAACAATAATTAATCTTTCAAATAAATTTTTCGGGAGATTTTTTTTTCTTATCATTAACCTTAAACAATAATTAAACTTTCAAAAAGAAAAGCTACTGTTCAATACCTTTACCCTAAGGTAATACCAAGTGCATCTGTATATAAATCTCTTGGAAGAAACTGATATTTACTGAATGGGAATTTGAATAACTTCAAGAGATCATTCCAATAAATCCACATAAGAGTTTCTCATTCAATTGTAAAACCAATTGTATATACCTTTAGTTAAAATGCATGATTTTATAGTATAAAAAATATGCATAAATTTTTATTAAAATCATTACGCTCCTAATTAACTACCCCTCTTTTGTTTTGTTGCTGGGGCTATAGGACAAAAGAGGCATAATTGGCCTTTTGAAATGATCTTATCATTATTACATAATAATTGGGGAAAAGAGAAATTTTTAGGCTGTCATACAGTTAGGTAACTTGTATTGTTTAGGAGGATTTTTCTTTCCTTTTTCCGTTACATTGTGAAAATTTGAAGATAAAGTGTGAAACAAATCTTGATGTGAAGCAATTTTTTTATAAAAAAAAGTTCATGTAAGTTGTGTCTCACGAACTCACCGGGGTTAGAGTATGTCTCCAGGTTTAGAAAGTACTTAAACGGGTATTTATAGATTGCTCATCAGCAATATCCTCACGTCAACGACGAAATTTAAACACACGACCTTGCATACCATTAGTTGATTTCTTACTAACTGAATCAACATCAATTGATTATGTAAAATCGTTTAAATGAAGAGAGAGTGTGTGTAGTTTTAGGCGTAATCAATGGGGGATTTTGACGAGCGTGTGAGTACAACGAATTTGACTATGGACTTGTATTTGCAATTGTCTGTGGTAGTTAAGATTTAAGAAACTAAAAGAGAGAATATCGGCACGCGCGTTCGAATTTCCAAGCTAACAATCTGTCTTTCTCATTTTACAGCAAAGAAATTGTATGTTTGTGGGAAAGAAGGATCCTTTGTGACATCCTAGATAGTTCAAAATGTTGAATTTTCTTAGAACCATAGTTCACACCCACTGTGTATAAAATGGAAATGATTAATCCCTTATAATATAGTGAATTAAAATTCAAATCTTCACTATAGTCATATGCGACATCGGTGGTAGCCAGTGGTTTCAGCTGCATCCTCTAACTTCTAGAGAATTAAGTATATATTAATGCTATGTGATGTATTTTGTACCCATTCATTTACTAGTTTTGGACCCATTAAATTTTTGCTCAAATTATTCTCAAAACATATTAAAAATATGTCTCATGTATATTGAACTCACTTATTTTGAACCTCTGAATTAGGGTCTTGAGTTCGCCACTAACTATAGTGATAATTACATTCAGTATTCAAGTATCTATAATAGAATGATACTTGTGCCTTGAGGAAAAAATTGAGGTAGAGAAAAACTAGATTGAATCTCAATGAAATTATCAAATGGAGCTTTTTAATTAATAATTTATTTAAATATTTAGTTGTTAATAATGTATAATTATGTTACATATATAGTCGACTCTAGTTAATGAGATAACGACGAAAGAGATAAGGTAGATTGTTGTTTCTATAGTACACACTCCTAAAAAATTTTAAACAAAATGATGGGAGGGGACAATTTTATAGAGATCGTGTACCGGTGAGATGTTTTAAGGATAGTTTTACATTACAATATTTCCATTATGGCTCTCATCCTTTTATAATGTACAAATAAATAAATTATATAGATAACAAATTTGGTTACAATTGAATAAAGGCAATAAATTATTTAGAATGGGGCCAGCCCGCCAACCCACCATTGACGATAACCCGTGTTGGCGGGTTGTTGGTGGGCTAGCCCGCCCAACTCACCAACTCGTGTAGGTCAACCCACAACCCACGGGTTGGCCCCCATTCTCATCTCTACTATACTTTCACCTGGATAATAGTTAGTGATTATTTGTCAATTTTATCTCTGTAATTAATGGTTAAATGTGACTTATCTTTTTTCTCTCCCTCCTTCATAACATCATTCAATACTGGTGAAGTTGATTTTCTTTTTCAATTCAATACACGTTTAATGAGTGAACCATTCTCCCTTACATCTAAGGTAGTTGAAAGTGATTCGTATCATGAATCAATGAAAGTATTTTAGAGAAACTAAGACACAATTTTACAAATAACAACTTAACTAATTTCTTTAAAAATTGCAAATTAGTTATTTAACTCCTGCATTTAAAACAAAGAGGAGAGGAAAACAATTCGACACTAAGTTAACCACTTAACTTTAATTCTGATAAGGTAGTTGAAAGTAACTTGTATTATGGATCAGAAAAAGTGTTTTAGAGAAACGAATAACATACATTTATCACAAATATCTAGCTTAACTAATATTTTAATCCCTGTAGATTAAATTAGTTATTGTGCTCCCACGTTTAGAACAGAGGGGAAGATAACAATTGTGCAAATTGGTTGTAAGAGAGTGAGGGGGGAAGATTATAGATGGCTTTGATTACTCAATGATGCATAGAAAAGAGGATATTGGAGAGAGTTCACAAGAGCCAATGTTAATGCCTCTCTCTCTCTCAATCTCTCTCAATTATAGGCCTAATGAATCCAAAAAGTTGCCCATAAAAAGCTCTTCCCTTCTTGTATTGAGCTTAGTGATTCCTTCCCATTTATTAGTTTTCCCATCTCCCCCCTTCCAATCCATGAAATCAAAATAATGTAAATATATATATATGTATATATATAATGTGTGATTATGAAAATTCCAAGAGCATTGGAATCCGAGTTAGTGGAGTTTTTCCCATTCCCCACAAACATGCCTTACTTCTTATAATCTTATTTCCCCCCACTTCTCTTTCTCTTCTCCCAACAAATAACACACCAAATACTAATACTCTCTCTTCCATTTTTTATTTAAATATATTTAATTAATTACACCTTAATCTTATTTCTACATTAATTTGACTAAAGATATTTGAATTTTGAAACATAAAATACAATTTCCTAAAAAGAAAATATATATTATACACATAGCTCACGCACAAAAAGGTAAAAAAATGTTGTCCCACTTCAATTATTTTTTCCAAAAAAAAATTGTAACCGTAAAAACCTAAAATTTGCTGATTAGTTAAAATTTTATTACTTTTGATTTTAATAATTTTT
This sequence comes from Vachellia pachyceras, assembly GCA_025593235.1. Lineage (NCBI taxonomy): Eukaryota > Viridiplantae > Streptophyta > Magnoliopsida > Fabales > Fabaceae > Vachellia > Vachellia pachyceras. Next base: position 6,295 of record JANTPZ010091782.1, read on the forward strand.
CAAAGTATTTTAAATTGATTATAATTTTTTCTTAAAAAATAAATATTAATGTATTTTTATAATAACATAATATCTATTTTTTAAAAAAAAACTTCTCTACCCATGGCCATATAATAAATATTGTTATGCTATATCGGCAGACCAATCTAACCATCCATTTTTTATAATTAAAAAATAAAACTAAAACGAAAAGCTAAAAATCTTGCCTTTATATATGACCCATCATGTCCCCTTCCTTGGCCCTATGTTTTCTCATACTCCTCCTCTTTCTTCCATCTTAGACTCTCCCTACCTTAGCCAACCTATCTTCATCTTGTTGAAGATGACTCATAGCCAAAGCAGTGTGTTGTTCCACAGCCCCAGCAGCGGTGCCGCTGGAGGCGGCGGTGATGAAGGAAGTTATGCCCGCTGGAGACGGCGGCGACGATGCTGATATCAAAGGAAGCAACATAAACACAGCAGCAACAACTAAAAGGCTTTGCAATTACGCTCTCCTGAGTTTCTAGCCCTCCGTTGATAGAGAGAGAGGGCAGAATTGGGAGATCGTTATTATTGCATTGCGGGGAATTGAGGGTAGCGGTCCGAATTTTATCAACTTTTAAGTTTTAACTCTAGCTTTTAGGTCGTTAATTTTTCTTTTGATTCCTTGTTTAACCCTGGGTTCTTGGGCTTTATTACGGTTTAGCCACGGATTCCACCTTTCTTCTTCTGCTGTTTTTCTTTTTATCTTCTGATCAAAGCATGGGATGTAAGAGATGCATACGAGGTTATAGCTATGGATTTCTGAGGTGAGTTTGGTTTTGGATTTTTGGATCTATATTTCATGTTTAAGGGTTTTCATCTCTCTCTCTCTCTAGAGAGGGAGAGATAGAGAAAGAGGGGGACTTGGTTTGTTGTTAGTATTATTGATGCTGCTTGGCATGCATCACTTACACCCATCAATGATATGCATTTTATTTTACGTTTTGTTTTTTTCTTTATTTTCTGCTATAATGAAGTATTTCATATAAACGAAAGTGACTTGGTATCCCTCTTTTTTTTTCTTCCCTTCTTCATATTTTTCTTTCTTTGTTTCATTCTTTGTCTTTCTCTTTGTCTTTAAGCTTTTGATTATTTTGTTATTTCTCTTCCTCCAATGGAAGATGCAAAGCAGAGAGAGAAGGAGGGAGGTAGACAACGATGGCTTACCAAACGATAAAAGAAAGGGAAAAAAAATGAGGGAAAGTGAAAATGTTAAAGGTCGTCATCAGAGTATGACTTTGTTGGAACATAAATTAATTAAAGTTTCTTACTTTTGGACTTTCTTCTGATTATTATTGTTGTTCTTTTTAATTATTTACCTCTTCACGTCAATTTTATCTTAACTGATGACACAGATGATCATCATCATCATGATGAGTTATATATAGGATAATTGGATATTCTAGTATGCATATATATATGAGGTGAATTGAATCACAAGAAATGAATCAGAATATCAGATATTGGATACCTCTTTTGTGTCCTTTTTCTAAAAACTGTGATTTATTAACTATGTAGACCTAACGTGGAATGATAATACAACTTTTTCTTAAAGTTGGATTCCTAAGAATATAAAACAAATTTAGTACATTCTTTTTATATACACACATATAACTATTTCACTCAATCATATTTAAATATCGTTAAACTCAATTGAAGATGATTTTCGCAAAAGCATTTTTTTGTTTTCACACGGATTTAGGCTTCGTTTGTTTTGTCCGTTGGCACAACGGGTGCGCTTACCGAGACACTTTTTCTCTCACATAAATTGCATCGGAATCTGTATCCATTTTTCCAACGGACTATCCAGACGGAGCCTTAAATTCAATACCGTCATATCTAAACGATCAAAACGTTTAGGAGTAATACATGTCAGTCAACATCGGTTTATTCTGTAAGTTTGATGCTCTTGAGAAATTCATTGGCTTGCCAAGAGTCTAATAATACAAAGGATTTTGGTTTATTCATCTAAATCCGTTGGGGATTGCTGAAAAATCCTCCACTGAAAAACTTATAACCCAAAAACACCTTAAATTTGTTTGAAGAGTTGTGTAAAGATAATCTTTAAGGGATGCAACTCTTATTCATTTGTATGTAATTTATTTTAATTATATATAAAACAAAATGCATTTACACTAAGGATATGTTGTAAAGTTGAAAAAGAATTGCACCATCTCTAAAAATAGGACTTAGATTCTTAAATAGAATCAAATATAGCTATTTTCCGTCGCTAAAACGAGAGTCGTTAATATTTTCTGTGCCTAAATGAAAATTTTTTATGAAAAATAACCATTTAACGATATATTTTTTTGTCGTTAAATGTCATTTTTCTGATAGTTTAATGTTAACAAATATAGGATAAGATTTGAGCCTACTTGTTTAGCTCTTTGGTAGGCACATTATGTACTAAGTTAACATTTTCACAGCTTGTCTTCATTATTAAAAAAAAAAAACACTTTTTCAGCTTTTGTATGCTTTCACACCGGTACGAAGTTCAGGATACATACGTCAACTTTCTAATAGCAAAGAAATAAATAAATAAATAAATAAAACAAAAAGGCTTGCATGATTGACTCAACATTTCATCTTTACGATTTAGTAATGAGCTGTTTATATTCAAAAGGAAGAACCTAATTATGACCAAGAAAAAGAAGGAAGAGATTAGGATGATTTTCATAGCTTGGACCTTTTGCAGCATCCGTGTTATGATCTTGTGCAGTAATATATTACACCATGATATAAAAGTCATCTGATTTTTTTTAAAATATTAAACAATTTAAATAATTACCTAGCATATATTTTGAAATACTTATATATATAATTTGATTATATATTAGTTTATAGGTTAGGTAAATTAGTTTGAAAAAAATGATAAATATATCAGATATTTAACTTTTGCAATCTATAAAAAATAGTCAACTGACTTTTATATTTAAAATCGGAGGTAATATATATAAAAGTTAGACAAATTATATCTTTAATCATTTACCTTTATATTAAGTTTCAGAGTTTGATACTTTAATTTTATAAAATATTTTATCAAATTAAGAGAACAAAATAAAATTTTGTCTGAAATTAAATAATTTAAATATATTTTTCTTATGTGATAGAAAATATTGTGTGTGGGTCATATGTGAGACTTGCGAATGGGTTTTCCAATCTTCATGACTAAATATGGGAATAGATCAGTCGTTGATAATCAAACATATCAAATCATGCCATCAATTATGCATATTAAATAGTGGCTTCCCATTTTGCCCTTCTCTACAAAATAGTTGAATTTGATAATGATATATGAATATCATTAAATGGGCAAATAATATACAAGGATATCTTAGACTAGGATAAAGTATGCCCCTAATAAATGATTAAACCATAATAAAAGAGTGCTTAAAATTGGGCAATCATTACATTTAAATAAGGGTATAGTTGGAAAAACATTACTCTGCGATCCTTTTTAGTTAAAAGTAATAAATCTAAAGGAAATGAATTTTTTCAAGTAATAAGGGTACACGAGAGAAAGATCTAGTTATTGAAAAAAAAGATGAAGAAAATGTACAACCAAAAATGAGGAAAGATAATATAACTAATTAGAGATAAAATAGGTAAAAGTTGCATTAATGTTAAGACAACCTAAATGAGATATTTTACAAACCAATTTAAATTTTGGGATCTTTAAAAAAAATCAAGGGAGTAAAAAGGAAAAAAATAATATTATAATCTTATTTATAAATCACTTTCAATGTAATAATAAATGAAGGATACAATAACAAGTACACATACAGATTTTAATGATATAACTTATGGCCAAAAGAAACACCATGTAAAGAGGATTAGAGGAGCAAACATCAACCAACTTCGACAACTTTTGTATTTTGAACTCTGAAAGATTGGGTCTTACTTACAGTTGTGAATGTATTGGGAATTGTTGGGCAATTCAGATCTGTAATAATTGTATTTAATACAAGGGATTCAACCATATAGCAGCACACTTTCTTTTTTGCCTGTTCTTGTACTGATGGGAATGAATGGAGATTGTACAAAAATGAAAGAGATGATGGATCATGGAAGTGCACCAGACAGAAGAAAAGTTGACCGAAGTTGGTTTGAAGAATGGTGCACCTGCAAAAGCACAAAAACTAAAGTGTCTTTTTCTTCAACATTTGCGTACCCAATGAACATTATTAATTCTACTGCCCTTTGACATTAATCATGTCCAATCACATGACCATCCATTACCACTATCTTTATATATATATATATATATATATATCTCTAAGGAAATTGTAAAAATATCCTGCCTTCCGTCCAACATATAAAATACATAAATAACTAAATTGCCCATTTGATTTTACTTATAAGATGGAGGGAAAAAAATTTGTCAGTCTTGTATATGAGTCAATCATTAATTTTTTCTTATAAATGTAGGAGTATAATTTTTTTCTTAATTTCTTATTATGTTGATTTTATTTTCATGTTATATAATATATACTTCTCTGATCATATTTATAAAAAAGAGAAAGTGAATATCTTATTTTGAACTTATATAAGCACCTCATTAAAATTTTGATGTGAATGTTTAACCTACCTTGTATATTATGTGGAGACTGAAGACAAAAGGAAGACAACTAGTAGAGACTAAGGACAAAAGGCAGACAAGGATAAGGAGAAATGGAAGAGCAAAAATAACAGCCAACGCCATCGACTTAGGCATCAGAAGGGACATGATCTGGGGATGCCCCTGGAAGTGTTGCATCATCAGCTAGAATAGAGGACAAGGGGGGCAAGAGTGTTTCCACCCAGCTAATGGGGCACACCCCCTTACAAGCATCAGCAGCAAGATGGTCTGTTGCTTTGTTACTCTCAGGGTAAAACTGATCGAGAAACTAGCTTCAGGCTGCAACAATAACAGGATATCTTCAACAATACCACTGGCTCTCCATTCGCCTAGCTCTGGTTGACCTTTTTGTATGCAAGTAACGAGAGATTGGCAGACTCGAAAATAGTTTTATTATTACCCAAGTTTTGTGCTATCATTAATGCTTGTTTTAAAGCCAACGCTTCTGTCATGAAGGCGGAAATTGATTTGACTTTGTCTACAAAGGCCCACAACATGCCACCTCAATTATTACGGCATATAATTCCTATGGCAACCTTTTTGTAGTGTTCCTTGGAAGCTCCATCCAAGTTAATCTTCAGGGTGTTTCCAGGCGGGGGGAGCCAGTGTGTGGGATCGATACTCCAAGTCAAGTGTGCACTAGCCTGGGTGTGAAGCCCATTCGCTTCCCAATAGGTAGTGAGCTGGATGGTGGACTGCTCAATAACCTTTACAGGATTAGGAATTACTCCCATTAAAAAGCTTATCATTTCTGCTCTTCCAAATGTACCATAGGAGCCAGCTTATGAGTGCGACCCCATAATCAGAGAAGGGGCTCGAATGGTGGACACTGATCCCCACCATGTTGAGAAATGACGGATACTATCCATGTCAAGCTTGATGGACAAACTGCATCCAAACCACACACAACGTACCCACGAACATAGGAAGAAAAGATGCTCAATGCTTTCAATGTAAGATTTTCAAATGGGGCAGAGGCCTGTCATTCCCCTTCTCCTCCCAAACAAAGCTTCATTTGTTGCAAGAGCTCCGGAGAGAATCCGCCATATGAAGTTTACCACTCTGGGGGTGCCCTTAATCTTCCAAGTTGTCCTCCATTGGGAACGTGAAATACATATAGATATCCTGGCTCGGACTTTTATTTTGTCTTTCATCTCCTTTGCCCTACGGTAGCCTAGCTTTACTGTGTATGTGCCATTTGTTGAAGGGGCCCACAACAGTTTATCCTCCTCCTCAAGTCTAGGGAGATATATTTCCGTTACCGCTTTAAACTCTTGATCGTCTGCAATCCCCACCGGTGGTGTAATATTCCAAGATCGTTGGTCCGCCATGATTAGCTCAGAGACTATGGTATTGGATTGCTTTAGCTCCTCCGCCTCAGCATGGGGTCGGCCAGCTGGGAGATTGGGTATCCATTTATCCTTCCATATACGTGCTGTTCGCCCATTGCCTATCTGCCAGCAAAGATCGTCTTTCAAAAAATTATCTTCCAATTGAGATATTGGACCCATTTGAGAACGCAATAGATAAGTACTTTTACGTAAGTTGAGGTAAATATATGGAGGATATTATCTCATTTTGCAGAAAAACACTTTGTAACATACGTTTGGCTTTTCCAAACGTTGTCACAAACAAACCACTACCGATAGACCGTGTCCTTTTTTGGCATCCAGAAAACTTTCATTAGGGAAATAAGGGCCTTTTATAACTCGAGCCCATAAGTCTTCAGGATGGTGAATTAGCCTCCATGAAGTTTTGGGCTTTTGGCTAGTACAGCATCACTGAATTAGCCCATGGCCCACACCCCCTTCTAGCTTTGAATAGGCTAGATCCTGTCAAGCTATCCAGTGTCCTGCCTCCCTGGTGTGAGCTACCCCACCAATATTTCACAACCATACTGTTGAGTTTTTTACATGTCTTGGTCGAAAATTTGAAGCATGTCATAGGAAACAAAGGGACAGTATTAAAAACAACTGTAATAATCACCTTCCTGCCCGAGAAGGAGTGATTTCTGCTGCTCCACCCGTGAATTTTCCTACTCACTTTTTCTCTGACGTATGCATGGGCTTGATGCTTGGTTTCCCCCAGACACTTGGGATTCCAAGATATTTACCGGGTCTATGCCTTCTCCAATGCCGAGAGTATCACAGACCTCCCTTCTTATGTTTCGTGGGGTGTTTGCAGAGACCCTTCTTATTAGGAGTGACCAGGGCCGATGGATTATGGGCTTCCAGAGGAAGTTTGGTCACGTCACCATAACTGCGGCGGAGATCTTGATTATCCAGATGGGATTGAAACTATGTTGCGCCTTGCAGTTTAAGGATATCCAACTTTTCTCGGATTCTCTACAGGCAGTAAATATTCTATTAAGGGATAGAGGTCCGGCTTATCAGTTGCGCCATGAGGTTAAAGCAACGCGGCACCTCTTGTATAGAGGTTGGAATGTAGAGCTATATCATGTGCCTAGAGAAAGTATGATATGCGCCAATGTTCTGGCAAAGGAACCTCACCCAGGAAGTTCTCAAATATATTTCCTTCTGCATGGCCCATCAAAATGCAGGGAATACCTTCTCATTGATTAATCTTTTGCGAGAGTCACGGGCCCTCATTTGAACTAATTTTACCTTCTTTCACTTATTCTCAAGCTTAGCTTGCCTTTTGTATTAAGAAAAACAGAGAGAAGACAATGCTAGATTTGTCCAAATTTGCCACTTGCCCTGATGTTGTACAGTACTCCGTAATCATTTTGGCTAGGTTCTTGCAATTTCTCAAATATGCATTCATAAAAAAAAAAGGCATCATTTGCAAATAAACTATGGGATAATTCTGGACAGTTTGAGCTCAATTTAATGCCTCTAAGTTGTCCACCCAACTGATTTTTTGTTTAACATGCTAGAAAGGCCTTCCAGGGCTAGGATAAATAAATAAACGGAAAGGGGTCCCCTTGGCAAGGCCTCTCCCAGGACTTATCGAAGCAATTTTTTGCCTTGCAATACACAGATTTAAATGGACAAATTTCATAACAAGAGTGACCTATTGAGTAGAGAAACCAAATTTTAACAAAACATGTTTCAAGAGTGACACTTATTCTTAATAAGCTTTTTTCCTTTCCGCTTGTGAGAGTTTTCCTCCAATTGTGAGTGAATCCCCCTCCTAGCGATTGTCTCCCTCATACTTCCATCAGTAGGAAATTTTTCTTAAGGTGTGTGTTATTGTATCAGGTCTGCGTACAGTTCTTCTTTTAGATAATGGAGATAGGACAAAGTAGCCACCAGCAAAGTCGAACCAAGGAAACCTCTCGTCCCTTATAGGAATGCTTGAAACTGATAGAAACATGAATAGAGTCATGGTAATCACGATGATAAAAAAAAAGAAGGCTGGGGTCTAGACAAGGAAGTGGAAGTGCATGAGATGGTAGACAAAAACACATTCCTTTTCCGCTTTGAGAACACTGGGGACTACAACAAAGTCCTTAAGGGTCGTTCGTGGTTGATCCAAGGCTCTCTGCTTAATCTCTAGCATTACAATGAATTTATGGTTCAAGGAGAAGTCGTTCGTAGTCGATCCAAAAAGGCATGTCAAGCGGCCCAAACCTTCCATGTTTAAAGAAACAGGCTTTTCGGATAGTCTAGACCTGTGCCTTAGAAAAGCCTAGCCTATAGAGGCTTTTATAGGTCAGGGTGCAGACTCTTAACAGGCCGTCTGACCTATTTCCACATTTAACCGGAAGGAATCAATTATTACTGATATTACCGTTATTTCTAAAATTGATAAGCCAGAGACAATTACCCACTTCAGACTTATTGGCTTATTTAATTTCTAGTATAAAATAATTTCATAAATTCTTGCCAATAGGATGAAAGACTGTCTTCACACTTGCATCTCACCAAACCAAGGAGCCTTTCTCCCAAGGAGACTAATCCATGAGAATATAATTATAGCTATGTATTTAACGATATTAACTTAAATAAAATACTTATGAAATTAAAAGGATTAAAAAAACACATTTAAAATTATAGTGACTAAAATTAAAATTAATTAAATAGTGACGAGCAACAATGATATTAACCCCACAACCGATTATGGTCAAGTTAATTCCAAAAGACTCTCTTTTATCTTTCCATGATATTTCAAATAGTTGCGAATAAATTTATATTATATTGTTTGTAAAGCCATATGTGAATAATAGTGTCATATTTTTTAAGCATATTAAAATAATATCATTAAAACCTTTTCTCACATTCAAGCAATAAAATTAAGTGGAATTCTCTGTATAAGCAATCAATTGTCTAAGTTAATGAAGATACTAAGTGAAAAGGTGAGAGTTTATACAATTATATGTACATATATATAAGAGGGCTTTTGAAGGCTGGAAATATTAAAATTATGAATTAGTTTACGTTTTATTGGCTATTTACTACACTCATGAGTAAATGATAATATATTTTAGAAGGAACGATTGGTTTGGAATTTTCATATTTTAAACATAAGGGGCACATTATTATCTTACTTGGCACTTGCAACATTTTTTTTGGGCCCAAGCTTTTGGGCAACCAAAATTCATTCTTGCGTTTACCGAGACAAAATTCCTTACATATTTACCTCGGAATTTGTGTCCATTCTCTCAACGGGCTATCCAAACAAGCCCAATGTGAAATGAACTTGGCGGATCAGCTTTTTCCCATTTTAATCGTCCAGAGGCCTCCTTTTTGATAGCTTGAGAGAGTATCTCTAAACACTAATGTTGGCCACATTCATGTTCACATCTAACGCTCAACAGTGATTTAAATAAAATTACCTCTAATAAGATAATACATTTACTTATAAAACAATGGCGGCGACAGCAACACCAATAGTTTAAATTAATGGTGGTTAAATATAACGAAAGGAGTTGATTGTTTACAATGTGACGAACCAAGGTTCAAACACCGGCTGGAAGAGATGCCCACATTTAGTATATGATAGTGCCTAGAATATTATTGTCTCTATTACGAGGATATACATGTACTTTAGCAAAAAAAAATCAACATTTAAACATTGTGTAATTTAATAGCATATAAACTTTTTAGTTGGAGGTTATGCGATCTATTCCTCTCATAATCTGAGGCAGGTAATACATACATCTTTTTAAAAAAAAACCAGCATTATCATACTATATGTTGTTTTAAGGTTAATACAATATTTGATATCTTAAGTTTGCTCTCATTTTGATTTTAATAAAAATCTTTACCATTTTACCCCCTTGTGGGATTAAAGCCACTGATTTTAAATTTGGGGGATTAAACTCAAAATAAGAGTAAACGTGAGGGAGTAAATATTTTATTATAAAGAATCTCAATCTGCATAGAGTTTTTTTTTATACAATAATTTTAGGCAGGGGGTTGGGCTCACCCACAAGTCAAGGGCAGGACGAAATCTCCCTTCCTCTTAGGTCATACCAATGTTGGGCAGGGCGAGCCGTCAATTACCCTCAGGCGTTTACCTAAGCACCGAGGAACTAGGATGCCTCCCCAAACGCCGTGACTGGAACCACAACAAAGTGACCTTCGCTAGTATCGAACCCTCTCTCTTTGATTAGAGTGTTAAATACTTTTGTCAGCTGAACCCACGGATGATGAGACAATCTGCATAGAGTTGGTGATGCATTTCATAATAACATCAATCAATGTTCTTGTTATTTTAGGCATCAATCAGGCAATAAATTCCCATATCAATTTTATCTGGTAGACCCATGAGCCCAACTTCTTTCAGCATAGAATTCTGAAATCAACAAAAAAAAAAACCCAAGTTACTCGAGATTGCTCTGTGGTCCACTGGGCTACCGTAAATGCTGTAAAAATTCAATTCATCCCTACTAGACTCCATAAAAAAGGATTGCATTTAACGGAATGGATTAATCCCCTAATTCATGAATAATTAATATTTAAATCTCCATCAAGAGAGTTACTCACATTTAGTGTCCGGTAATATCTAAAAACAAGCTTATATTCAATAAAATAATACATGTGTCTGGACAGAATACATATGGGCTCCAATGTATATGGTTATAAAACAAGTCAATAAACAGGGTTGTGACAAATAGGTTATCGGTATTTGCCTCTAACTACTATAGTTCCAAAACAATCAGATCAAATTTTAATAAAATATAAAATTAATCTGTAGTTGTTTAAAACCCATCAAATTCAAATCCAATAATTGACATGGTGATTAGAAACTAAATGTTGCAGAAACGTGAAAGGAAGAAGAAGCATATACGAGAGAGATAAGTATGAATTACTATGATGATATGCTTTAGCAGCCCAAGCCTCAGACGTCAAGCAAGGTGATGTCCCATTCCATTTTACATTCACGCGGGTGTGGGACCCACCTTCTTCCTTCATAATTATCCATTACCTACACTCCTCCATCTCAAAATTTATGACACACTTCTGCAATTCACATGGTTTTTCATATTTTGTTTCTTTGACTTGGACCCAAAAAAAATATATGTTTGATTTCTTTAACCCATAATAGTATGAAATTCAAGTAAATTTCTTATGGAAATGTTATTTATATATTGACTTCAGCTCATATACTTAGAATATAGCTACTAACAGTGGCGGACTCATGACCCTAACTAAGGGTTCAAGATAAGTGTGTTCAAGATAAGTTGAACCTAATCTTAATATGTTTTGAGAATAATGTCGCTAAAAATTTAGAAGTCAAAGATTAGCAAATGAGTTGGTGCAACATAATTTTTTAAAAGTTAAAAGTGCGGCTAAACCTATTCAACTGAAGGTAGGTCCACCCATACATTAATTAGAAAACCAACGATCCCTAAATGCCTAATCGTTCTGAACAACCTTCAACCTAGAAGGATTCAAACCTAGTGAAACTCAAGACAACCTAGGAGTAACCCAGGTCATGCTAAAAATTTTCATAATTGTTATTTTTTAGTTTCAGTGGATTTAGACTATTCATAACTAAATTTATTGCTTTATTTTGTTACAATTTTAAGGATTTCTTACTTCTTTTTTAATTACTAAGTCAGACTAGGAACAGTTATTAATGACTATGTTTTAGCATCTTATTATTTTGTTAGGTTATAATTTTTGAACTATCGTAAGAATAAATACATATTTTTAATAATATATTTTATTATTATTACCATCAAATAATTGTGATAGAAATGTGTATAACAAAATAATTTTCTTTGAGATGTCCTTTTTATTTAAATATTACTACATTAACTTGTTGCTAATTAAAAATAAGTATTTTTATTAACTTGTTCATAATTAAACATAAATATTTTTATTAAATTATATTATTTTGATGTATTCATTTTCACTCATGTTTCTTGATTCACTGCCCCGACTGTGGATTTTAATACCTTGCAATTGGGTACTAATAAAAAAATTATTACTTAAATAATAAGTGAGAGCATTAGCTTCAACAGTCAAATAAAGGGTTTCATCATTTGCAAACACATATCTTCAAAGCTAGTGATCCCTATGTTCCCTAAAACAACGTTTTCAAAAATTAAATGTACGTTCAATAGTATTTTTCTACAAAAAGAAATAATCTCCTCCACATATTTACCTTGGCATGCCCAAAAATAATTCTCTACCTCATTCCCAAACGGCTCACTATGCTTTGAAAATAAATGTATCAATCACCTCTATTAAATTCAAAAATACACACACAAAATATATTTTTATATTTTTATTTATGATATATTGAAAAAATTTTAAATTGTATCAATTCTACTCTAAAATTCATTTTTTTAAATTTTATCATTATTTAATATTTACTATAACATATAAAAGTAAAGTTAACAAATAAAGAGTAAAATTATAAATATTATTAAATTAAACATTCTCTCTACCAAATAACTACTAGCAAGAGTACACTGTTTCTATTAATGAAGCTGCAAGTCTAATAAATTCTAAAAAAAATTTACAGCACCCCGAAAGGGTGAAAACAACTTTTCTTTTAAAAAACAGGGTTTAAACTTTAAAGATAATCTATTAAGTTAATAGTAAAAAAAATCAAAATTCCCATCAACGCTGCAAAATCCCACAAGGGATTAAAAAAGGGGAAAGATCGGGACCATCGATTACTCGAAGCTGGGTTTATCATCATCGACCGGCGTCAGAAGTCAATCAGGGAGCAAAACGACGACGTATCACCTAACGGAGAACCAAGATAAGACTTGGCTACCAACGCGCCGCTCTGCGAGGGCGACGCGCTCGTCGGGGACGACAGCCGATCGACAGAGAGGACAATTAAACTCGAGCTGACGAAGCCAAGCATCGAAGCATCGTCTATGGAAGACATGGCCGCAGGGAAGCCTCCTTACCTGGTCGCCCTTCTTATACTCGCTCCGGCACACCACACACATGGAGGGGGCGGCAATCGCGCGGTCGTCATCGGTAAGGTCGTAGTTCGCGTGGAGCTGGTCGGAAAGTATCACAAGGCGGGCGAATCCGGATCCAACGGTGGCGAGGAGGGCATCGTCGACGACAGGCGGTGTGTGAGAGTGGAATCTAGAAAGGCCGAAGGAGTGAAGGAAGGCGAGAAAGAAGGAGCGGAGGTAATTGAAGCCGGTGGCGAGGCGAAGGAGTAGGAGGAGGGGAATGGAATCGGAAGAGACGTCGTGGAGGTGGTTTTGTAATCCCATCTTTCGTAGAGATTGTGAGTATACGGCGAGAGAAGTGATCGTGGAAGGCGCTATAAAAGGGGATTGGAGAGGGAGAGGGAGAGGGAGAGGGAGAGGGAGAGATGTGTAAAACGAAGAAAGAGAGGGGAAATGAGGGGGAAGGAGGATGAATTACGCGGCTGAAATGAAATGAAAAAAAATGGGAAAGTTACCTTTATATCCAAACAATCCAATTAATGAATATAAGATCTTAAATATTGTTGGTAAAATTATTATTAAGTTTTAACTGTAGCTGATCCGATTTTTATTGACGGCTGATAAGGTTGTTGATGACAATCGAATTAGCTATTGCTGGAATTTGATGATAATTTTACCAATCTTTAGGATATTTTATTCATTAATTTTTATATTTAAGATCTAATTGTAAATTTTTCTTAAAAAACTTACGTGTATACAACATTAAAATAAATTAACATAAAAATTTATGAAAATCATGAAATTGAATTGAAATCTGGTATGACAAAATTTACACTAACAACATGAAACTGAGTTGAAATCTTACATGACAAGATTTAAATTAGTTGTAAATAAGAAAAGACCTCTTTACCTCTAGTTATTTGGATTGAAGGAAAATATGGCAATAAAATATTTTTCACATTTACAATTAACCTAATGCTGATTTTATGCTGCTCCAATTCGATTTTATGATTTTTAAGAGATATGATTGTGATTTTGACGTTTCTTTGAGACCTTTTATGTAATTTCACCAAATGCAATAAATATTAAATGGAAAAGGGGGGTAATGAGGTAAGGTGAGGTGAGCTTGCTAGAGTCACCTCTCTCTCTCTCTCTCTCTCCAACCAATTATGATACGTTCTTCATTGGATGGCCACACTTTATTTATTTATTCACTTTTGAGTTTGGTTTATTTTTAATTGAACACGTTCTTCATTGAATTCATGCGTCAACCACCTCAAGGTAAATATGAAAATTCATGATGCCCCTTCAATTCTGCTGGGTCACTAACAACATAGAAGTTGTTGGTTGGTAGCCAGTGACGGACCTACATTGATATCAGGGTGTAGCTGCACTCCTGACTTCCAAAAAATTATATGTTTATTAGTATTATGTGAACCCACTAAATTTTGACTCAAATTCTTCTTAAAATATATTAAAAATAAGTTTTACTTATCTTCTCAAAAAATAGTTTACACCCTTGAGTCAAGGTCTTAAGTCCACCACTGTTGGTAGCTATCTCTTGTAAACTGTTAGTGTAATTTTTAGTTTCTCAAATCTGGTTTAATTTTAGCTTTGACTCCGTAAGTTTTAAATCATGAGTTTTCGTTACTTAAAGACTATAATGATTCAAATTTTTATTAAATTATAGGGATGAATGTTTTAAACTGACTGAAGCTTATAGGATAAAAACCTAAATAAAAACAATTTGAAGGAATTAAAAACTATATTAACACTTGAGGAAAAGAAAATGGGAGATGATTTACATCATCAATAATTAATGTGCTAGGTTGCACTCACATTTTAAAACCCCAATCTAACCTTTTTAATTGTGATTTACAATTTATAATATGAATATAAAATATGAGTTTTGTTTCAACACATACTAACAGCCTCAGCAATACTAAGGAGGGATATTTAAGGTATTAACTTCTCTGAAAATGAATAAATTTTCAACTTCTTATACTCCCTACGATCCTTATATTCAGTCACATCAAACAACCCCACTAAAACTAAGAAGGGGTAGTTATGTCATTAAATTTACCTGAAAATGAAATGAATTCTTAATTTCACAGTCCTTTTGGTTCTTAAAATAAGCCACATTTGAAAACCAATATATATTGAAGAATGGGAAATCAAATCATTAACGTTATCTAAAGATGAAATATTTTTTTGATCATATCGATGTTTAGATAGAAGCTTTTTAAATTGGTATTACATTATTTCTCCTAGTTAATGATAGGGGTGATATGGGAAAAACCCAATTATCGCTCTATCGATTAATTCATGATAAGGATGAGAAACGTATATGGCATATTCTAAAAGTATTCTTTGTATTTCACATTTTAAAACATTTGATAGTTTTAAAGAGTATTAAATATTTTTCTTCCATATATATATATCTATTTCTCCGGTATTATCTATTTATTTAAAATTTTAAATGACGGGTATTTTGTGAAAACACTAACATTTCAAAATTTCTAATTGCTACCCTCTCATCAATTTGTCCCTTTTTCACATTCACATTATCAATCTGGGATTATGGAATTCATGTGATTTTTTTGAGGATTTTCTTTAAATTAATTAGCGAGGCCTATTATAAAATTATGTCAGTGTTGATTTTTTTTAAAAAAATAATATTAAGATCTCCATCTTCAAATCTGTGCCGTCCACATAGATCCGCGTATCTGCCGACCACAGTACTATTGTTCTACTGGTGGCCTTAGAACGCGTCTCCTTCAAATGCTATTTCCATAGCTATCCCTCTAAAGTCTCAACTCTGAGGTTCGTTTGG
>JANTPZ010091783.1:0-69760 GCA_025593235.1 Vachellia pachyceras
AGAGACGAAGGCTGGTAAAGCTCCTGTACTCTCTGAAGATACTGAAGGTCACTCTGGTCGTCGTCCGAGTCTGACACGGGGACGAGAGCATCGCCGGGGCCCAACAGCGGATCAGGTGCTTTCGGAACCACTGCGTTTGCATTCTCATCGTCGGGAGCGAAGGTCGAAGTGGGTTTTAAATTATCGAGGTCGGTGCCGGCGATCATGCAGGCTCGTCTGAGGGCTTCCATGTCATCCTTGAAGTCGTCATCGTCTTCGCTGGAGGAGAGCTCATCTTCGTCGTATTCGTCAGCACGAGGAGCCATTGCGCGTTGCAATGAAGAGGCTACGACACAGAAACTAGGGCTTTGCAGAGAAGTAAGGAGAATGGAGGAGGAAGAAAGGGGTAGAGAGCTGTTCTAGGAAAAAGCCAATTGAGCTTTGCGAGAGCTTCGTCACGTTACAACGGAAGTCTTGAAGATTTGGCGCGAGAACGAGAGGCGTCTTGTCTGGTTGAGATCGGGCCTAAAGAAAGATGCCTAAATGTACCGACTTTGTTTATTTCTTTTTTAAACATTTAAAAAGACAGGAAGCAATACCTTTTTTATCGGAAAATTTACTGTTTGATCCCACGTAAAGGACTTATTTATCAAATGATCCCATATAAGGGACGAGGTGTTGTCAATGCAGCACATGGTGTTGTCAGGGGTTGTCAAGTGACAACCCCATGCGCTGCATGGAACCATTTTTTAAATATTTTAAACTTTGGGACCATTTGCTAAATATCTTCACTATATGGGACCAAATAGTAAATCTCCCTTTTTTATTTTTCAAACCAACACAGTTCCGTTTACCTTGGGAGTTTAGTTTTACTACTATTTCAACAAGATGCTCAAAGCTGGTTGCTCAATCTTGTTATATAAATGCAAAGTTCAGGTAATCATCCATTGTCATGTCATCATCTATCAAGTATTGTGCCCTACGTCAATTTTTTTACCGGAAAATTGGACATGTTTGGCAATACTTATAGAAGTCTCAAAAGCTGTTCAACAGTATTTTTTCGTAAAATGAGATAATATTCCTCACATATTTACTTCAACTTGCGTAAAAAGTTCCCAAACGTGCTCATTGGTTTAACTTTCTTATAAAATTACTTCTCCACGGCGTTTTCAAACTAACTATCTAAGTTTCTTGTAAACCTATCCAACTATAAATCACATTTTGATATTATACTAACTAGCTTTTACCTCAACTTCAATTTGCAAAAGTTGGTTTGGATCAAAATTACTTTTGCAAATATTAACACAAACAAATCCGAACATTCAGATTAAAAGTCGATAAAACAAGAAACATCGATATCCGGTTCATTTTACTGACCATTGTCAGCTAAGATCACAGTGGGGTTTCCATAACGGTCCTTGACATGCATCAATGCTTTGTACATGCCCCATGGTACATTGTAGAGCCAACATGAGTTTGCCTGCAAAATTTTCCCACTTACACATCACAGTTACAGAAAGATTTGTAAAATCATAAAGCAAATCTGTTAAATTGGATCATCAAGCTTACTCTTGGACCAATAGGGACTCCAGTCTTTGCATCTCCCTAGAAAAAAATCAATATCAACATCAAAAGTAGCCTGAAAATTTTTGAAGTAACTAAAACTGTGAAAGGGAAGGGTGATCTTACATGCAAATCCTGCATGCCAGTCCATTTGGTAGCCTGGGACTTTTGGTTCACGTTGATGGTTATCATACATGAAGTAAGTAGTGTATTAATTGATACCGACAAAATCCATCGAGTCCTTCACCATCTTCACTTCCTCCTCAGTGAACTTGGGAAGCCTTTCCCCAACAATGTTTTGGATTGTCTTCGGATACTCACCATACACAATAGGATGAAGGAACCTGCATGAATTTTGAACTAGTATGTATGTAACTTCTACAAATGCATCATAATTCAGATTCTTAACAAGGCTTTTGCTTTTACCATCCAAGATGAACCTCTCTTGCTCTTTGAGCTGCATAACTATCAGCCTCCGATCTTGTGAGATTCTCATACCACACAAAATCCAAAAGAATCCCAATCCTTCCCTTTTGTTTTTCCTGAAACAACCAACCAGATTCATTACTGCATTAGCAGGAATTTCCCAGCACCCTTATAAGGTTTCTGTTATATAACCCTATCCTAAACAAAGCTGATGATAACAAGACTCAAACTAGAAATAGGCAACAAAGAGTGGGAATAACTTGAGATTGATAAGATTATTATTGCATAACTGGATTGGATTAGGAGGGATATGGTAATTTAGGACAACTTATGGCACTCTTTACACTCAGACACATAAACTACAATCACAATAATAGCTACGAATCAATAAGAAACAGAACCCATACACAACACATTGACTCTGAGCTTTTGAGAGGCTAGAACTCTCCCAATTCTCTCTTTTCCTAAAGACTCCACATCCCTCTCGTTGGACTAAAGGAACGATTTCTAGGACCCCAAAAAGTCACTCCCACAGCCCCCAACTTAACCCTCTCATAGATTTTCAGTATAGCAACCCTATAGCTACACTACATTTCTACTTCTTTCTCCAAAATAGTATCTTCCCCCTTTTCATGTACCTTCCCAAGTTTCCGAAAGTAGTCCTAACATTTTCCCATTGAGAATAGGCTTTGAATGTTAGTTTTACCTGGTACTTGGTTTTGTATCTGTCAACTGCATCTGCATGTGACGAAATCAAATTGTGCGCTACGACGTAGGGCTCAGCGCCAGAATTACCAGCCATGCAATTCCCATAAGCTTTAGAGCACCTTCCAGGAGCGTGGAAGCCATTATCATAACCAAGAGCAGCTATGACTCTAGGCTCATTAAATGTCATCCAGTTCTTTACTCTGTCTCCAAAAGTCTTGAAACAAAACTCTGCATAAACAGCATAATCCTTCCTGCACAATATTGGAAGCTCTGATAAGATAATTAGAAGTATCTGAAAAAGCAATTAAGCGGAAGCACAAAAATACATTATATAATACTGTATTTACACAACTTGGAGGCTCAATAGTCCTTTGCATCTCAACTCAAGAGCCAAAGGAAGGTGATAATGGTACAGGTTTGCATATGGAATACTGCCAGACCAGGTTTCAGAAACGACACACATGAAAAGTTAACATTAAAATTCATGTTCATAATAATAAGTGAGCACATGTGTATGTATCTATAGTGGTATTATACTCGCTCCAGACCTAAATATAAACTGATTAAAATTATAGAAATTAAATTGTAGTAAATCCAAGTTTAAGAAATAAGTTATGATAGAGTCAAAAGTATAATAAGTGAGATACAATTAGAGCTGGGAATTCGGGTCGGGCCGGTCTGTTTAGGCCCGATTACGAGAATTACTTTATTTATGTAGTCCAGCCCATGAGAAGATAGGCCAAGGATTGGCCTCGAAGGCTTTTAGCCCGTTTAACCAAAAAATGCTATTTTTTTAATTTAAAAAAATAAAGTTAAGATAACAATATATTATGAATAAAAATTTTAACATTTATATATGAAAAATGTTTTAAGTAATAGTCACAATATTTATAATTATAGGTAATAAAATAATAAGATGTCTAAATGTTATTAATGTAAGAACTAAACTGGTATAAGAAAATTTTATATTTATTCCTTAATTTTGCAACTCAATGTCTAAGCTTGTTGGTCATGGGTCAATCCACAGTCATGAATATGTTTAATATATTTTCACTTTTTTTTAAATAGATCAAGTTAAAATAATAAATTTTCAGTTTGATAGTTTGTACGTGGAAAACAACATTGTTATCGCTCATGAATTTGGAATTGCAATTTCGTCCCTAGTTGTTTTGCGTTTTTTTAGGTTTCATGTTTAAATCACGTTATATATAAGTCGAGATAAAACTCTTTTTATATAATTACTTCGACTTGCGTAAAATTACTCTCTCAATCAAACACGCACTTTGTCAACATGTCAAATCCACAATGATGAGAATCTGACTTATCTTCTTTTTTCAAAAAAAAAAAGCAAAGAAAGGCTGAGAAATTTCTTAAACCATTGTTTAACCATTGCTTGCAACGTATATCCAATTAATCAGTATATACCGATTTTTTATTCCCATTATGCACGTAGTTAAATATTGGTTAAGTAACTGAGGAAGGGTTGTACTTGTTTCCCGATTCTGAAATAAATGCGAGAGCCATTTGAATAATAAATTTTAGAGATTTTTGGCAATTTCTTATTTTCTTTTATCATTCCATGCGTTTCGTTTTGTAATCAAATATCTCCATGAAAATTTCACAGCTATTTCTTCTTTTTACATTTTGTTTTCCCCCTCCAAACACCAAAATGTTCTCCTCCATATATTCTATAAAAGAGATAAGAGCAATCAACATGTAATAAAATGATAATATAAAAGAAGTTTATTATATATAAATTTATCAGCTTGTATTCTTTTAGGTCATATATAAATTTATCATTTGACTTACATGATAATTGATTGTGTTATCTTTAATCATTTCAGTTCCCCTTATTTTTTCTCGGACGTATATATGCCTTCCATTGATTAAGAAAATAATGGATATCTCAAGCTGTGATTCATACTTCTTAGATTCCATTGTTCATATCACACTTTAATCTAACAACTTCATCTTCATCCTAACAAATTTTTGCAAAAAAATAAAAAAAAGTGACCGGGTCAACCCACCGAACTGACCTGGTTAACCAGTTTGACCCCAACCTAGGGTCAGAACACAAACCAGACTGGATTTAATGCCGGTTCGTTGGTTTCCCATCTGAATTGGCCTGCCGGTCTAGATTTCAAAACATTGATTGCAAATAACTGAGGAAGGGTTGTACTTGTTGTTTCCCAGTTCTTAAATAAATGCGAGAGACATTTGAATAATAAATTTTAGAGATTTTCAGCAATTCTTTAGTTTCTTTTATCATTCCATTCGTTTCATTTTGTAATCAAATACCTCCATGAAAAATTTCACAGCTATAATTTCAACAAAAAAATATGATTTATCAGCATGATACACACACACACATCTTCATACCATCATTGCCATACCGAGAAGAGAACCTTTGGATAGTGGAAGCAATTCCAAATATCTTTGAGCTGGGGCTTATTAGCATCAAAATATTAGAGAAAAGATCAAATTTTTATCTACCTCATTGTAATTTTCTAGATCTCACAAGATATGAACCTTGTGCATTAGACTACCTTTTAGATTTGATTATTTTGATGTTACAATAGCCTATTACGTTGTCAATTTTCTGTGCAAAAACATTGAAGTAACATATAGTTCATGCTTTTGGCCAAAAAAACAAAAATATAGTTCATGCAGTGCTCGTTCCCAGTTTATACATGTTCGTGCCATAAATGAGTATTATGTAGAATTTCAAAGCATTAGTTTCACCACATATTCAATTTAGCACTCTTTTTTTTTTTTTGAGATCATTTTGTACTTCTTTTGAGTGCTGGTGCTTTTATGTTATGAGGATTTTTTAATTGATTTGACCCAGAATTAATGTCATATATTAATCTAGCTGGAGTATTCCAATTGATACTTGATGATCTATCAAATGTCTTCTATTAGTCCAAATATGTAATCAAGAATGGTAGAGACCATGATCACTTTTGTTGTCAAATCTCCATTTCAATTGCATACAGACTACCTTTCACTGTTTAGGCTATATTGATATTACGCATTTAACTTTAAGTCGGTTATCCTAATTCAACTTCACGCAACAATAACATAGATGATTATTTTAATTACTTCAAAACCAACAATAGCAAACGAAAATTGAGTGAAAATATAAAAATAAACTCAATCCCAAGATATACTTGAGCCAAACTTTAACTCATAGTTTTATGAGGACTTAATTTGAGTTTAAATATAAGAATCAAAACTAAAATTCATTAAAAATATAGAGATCATTTATTAAACTCCTACTGCATCTTTATAAAATTGTAGAAACCAAAAGCAACCATTCGAAAGCACAAAAAACCAAAAGAAAAGATATTAACCCAGACTTTTATTTTAATTCTCTTATAAAAATATCAAACTGAAGAGTTTTACATCATCACATAAATGGGTCTGTTGAATAATTTTTTTACATACATCGTAGTACTCCTACAAATACTTGATACCACAAAAAAAAACATAATAATCAGCGAAAAGGGGGAAAAAGAGCCTTCACTGTTCTTTTTGGGAGATAGAGAAACAAAATCATATTCATTAAAACAACACAACACAATCATCACAATATCATATCAGCTAACAAACGAACACAATCAAATGCCTAAAAGCAGGATGAACTATGTTCTCTCTGTTTATCAGCACATTTAACACTTGATAAACTATCCAATGAATTTCCAGGTAATGTACACAGCATTGGTTTCTTCAAATTCTGGAGCACATATTGAGAGAATCTTTGTATCATGGTTTAATTTCAACAACAGCAGGTCAAGATATAACCGAGATGCACCGCTGCCATTATCGTCTTATAGACAAAGCAACTCTTAGAAACACCTATCTCCAGATGCGGCATCAGGAAAAATGGTTCTGGCTTCAAATTGCATACTTGAAAGTAAATAGCAGGCTGACGCTGGTAGCATCAGCAATGTAACTTAACCAAACAAAATATGAAAAACAAACTTGAGTTCCTTCACAATATAATCCTCAGTTTCTGCTGATAACCGCTTCCTTTTCAGTTCTGATTTGTAATAAGCCGGTTTGAGGAATAGAATCCAGGTCCCTGACATAATTTCTAACTTTACATCCTAAAACAAGCATTGATATCAAGACTCATGGTGGAGTTAATTTCCAGACACGGATGAACGCATCCTCACCTGAGCTCACCAAAGTATACTCATCAGTGAAAGCCAACCCATAAACCCCACCTAGATGAGCACCTTTTATAGTGACTCTACTAGATACTGGCTGATCAATTTCATATATAATGACACAGGTGTCTAGTGATCCAGTAGCAACCCTATTACTATCAGGGGACCAAGCAAGACAGTTTATTCGCGCAGTGTGGTACAACATATTCTTAAGTTTGACCTGCAAACAATATTTCCAAATGGTTAAGCAAGAAATCATAGAACATATTTCTTTTCCACAATTACTTGAGCTTTTAAAAGCTTAATATAAAATGTGTATTGTTCATATATCCAAAATACCTCTCTGGAGGCCCGGTCCCACACTATTGCTTCCCGATTGACATCCGCTGATGCAAACATGGAAATATCTGGAGCGTAACGAATGACGCTGATTGCACCTCGTTGCTTTTCAAGGACTGCTTCTTCTGTAAGGGTATCACCAGATATAGAATATATGTGCAATTTACCATCCTGTCCACCTATAATAGCTTCACTTCCATCAGGTGATACAGCAGAAGCTGTCACAACAAACCCCAGATTAATTTTTGACACAATTTTTGCACCACGTAGCATGACAACTCCTGAATCAATTGAAACCAGAGCAAGTTCAGGAGATAGAAGTGCAACACTCAAGTCTTTCGGTTGACTTCCTACGTCAATTGCTTCAGCATCTCCACAATGATCTCCTTGAAAAGTAGCTCGCCATATCTAGGGTGTCAGGAGAGAGTCATGGAGGGATGAAATAAAATATGAATTGTTGCAAAATGTACACACTTAATTCTTCAGCCACTTCATGAATGCAACAAAGAAGATGCTATACTATTTGGTTAATAACTTAAATTCTCAAATATTGATAAATGGCAGATCTCTGTTGTATCCATTTATGTTCAAAGTTCTAGTCACATAAATTGGATGGCTTTCTGCAGAAGAGCATGAGAATATCACTTTTTACAATACAACTCAGAAAAAAATGAGCTTATATTTATCAAGCTTTGCTAGAATCATATGAAATAAGCTATGATTATCTTAAAAGAAATTATGAGCATTTAAAATACATCCAGATACATCTAAAATAACTTATAAGTGCTTCTTTAAGTAGATAAGTTGCTAATAATCATCTTATTAGCTGCTAATATGCTGCTATGCAAGACAGAGTCTTTGTAAGGTATAACTGTTACAAGGTAGAAATACCTGAAATGATGAAATAATTACAACAAAATAACAATAATATATGCTTAAATATGTTTTATTCCTTTTTGGAGGAAAATTATGAAATAATCAGGGTATTAGTCTCTTAGATTCTAGACCAAACAGTTAAATCATGCAACCTAGGATGGGTAAAAGAAGATGTGTGCCCTTTTAACCCTTTCAGAATATACTTCCATGGTCTCCAAATAAAAAAAAATTGACAAGTATTTATAGATACTTCTCTTAATCTTTAAATACATCACATACTGAAGATTCTATATTATTTTGGCACAGTAAAATAACCTAGCATTTAAACACACATGACATGCCCACCGGTTTCTTAACTCAGATTAAATAGAACAAAAGGGCTATTAAATAGACCATAATGTAGTGGTAACGATTTCCATTGTAGCTGAAGAAAATAAGCAAAGCATTCACCTTATTATCAAATGCAGATGTAATAATCTCTTCTTCCGCAGCTGCCAAGACTTTTATTTGAGAATTCTCCTTTCTTTGCAATTTACCACCATAGCCAATCCCTTGAATCCACTTAAATATTATGCCATCATAACTGCTAGACAAAAGCACTCTAGGGTTGCTTGGAAGAGTAGTTAATGAGGATACATTTTTCATGTGTCCAGATAAAGTTGTGGGGGCTTTATCAAGATCGCTTACTAAAAATATAGATATTACCCCACCAAGAGAAACAGTGACAATATGATCATTTAACCATAGACCGCCAATTAACATGTCTCCAATTCCACCGGAACCAGGAGAAGTCAACGTTTTTTTCACTTTCCCGGTATTGTCATCAGATATGTCCCATATTTTTGCTGACTTGTCTGCAGATACAGTAAGAACCTAAATATAACATTACAACTTGAGATCAGATTCCAATTGCTCAACAAGAATTACTTGGAAAGAGTTGGGAAAAACAACTAACACCAAGGATACTTGTTCAAAAGCACTGAGGCAAGAGTTCAGCAAAATATTCAAATAAACAACTTGACTATAACACCAAAACTGTCATTGAAATTCTACTATTAGACTAAACCAAGTTTACCAATCCTAAGGTCTAATCTTCCGGTAAAAAGTATACTGAACGTGCATCAAAAAGTAAGATTCAAGATATTAATTATCTCAAATATAGGCTTGAAATTTAATATTTATCTATGAATTTGTAGCTTGATAACATATTTTCATCGAGACGGTAGAAGAAAACTCCACAAAAAAATGGCATTTCCTTAAGAGCATCATAGTGGACAACTCAATTATCCTCTCAGCTAGCAAAGGAAAGCAGTAAATTTTTCATTGGCATTCCTCTAAGATAAAGTGTAATATGCCTAAATTGCACGCACAATAGATTGTCTTACATCTTCACCACCATAAAGCATTTGCATGAAATAAGTTCTTGCTTCTTGTTTGTTACTTTATTCAATTTTCTTACATATATACCACCGCAATGAGCATAATGATATCATGTGATCTATATAGTCAACCCCACTTAGTGAGATAACTTATTGTTGTGGTATACCACCATACTGTGATATGAAAGTTTTAAGTTATAAATTCGATAACATGTTAGTGTTTAAAGGAAAAGAACAAGATTGTCAGAACTGGATGGGACTGGCTGATTTGATTGGGAATTGATGCCTGATATGGTTCAGAACAAGGCCAGAAGTTCAGACAGAACTGGTCAAAACTGGGAAAATCGGTCAGAACCAGTCATGAACCCTTTCTTTATTAAATCCAATAATCCTAAACTATGTTATTTTGTCTTTTTGTTTGTCTTGTAGTTGGTTTTTCTTTTGTTATCATATATTTGGTGATGCATTCGTGATTTTAGTTAGTAATGGAAGCTTAGTTTGGTTCAGTTAGACAATGGATGTAGCATATTTAATGATTTTGGTGATTAGTAATGGACAATAATTGGTTTTATTAAATTGTTGCTATGATTGACCATAAATTTGATATGAATGATAAGGATATCAATAAATATTATCTAAAATATTTTATTTTTATGTATATTCTTTAAATTATCTTATTTTAATTGAAACCAGTCCAACCAAGGTCTGACAATGGTCCAGTGAACCGGTGCCCCAGCTTGAAAAGAACATTAAGTGGACAACCCCAAATAAGAAGAATGAAGAGAATAAGGCAAAGAACGAGAAAGGAAATGGATTTAAAGTCTGAAGCAGAGGATTTGAAAACCGACTCTTGTCATCTAATTATGACTATACACAGAATATCATTCACAGTAACCCTTTCAAATCCAAATTTAGTAGTTTTATTGTCCTCTGTGTTCTACTTCAATTTGCCATAAACCCAGATATTAAAAAATATTTCTAACATGGTCAGTATGACAAGGGGTGTTGGTAGTGACAGAATCCATAAATAAAGTTTTGCTCACCTGTTTGCCATCAGGATTCCAGCTAACAGCGTAGATACTGCCAGTATGAGCACCTTCAGAAGACAGCTCACCAATTTTCTCCCCACTCTTCCCATCATATATAATACCCTTTTTGTCAGAGCTTACACTTAAGAATTTACTCCCATCAGGAGAATATCGTACACAATTGACAAAATTTGAATGATGCCTAAACATAAATAATAATCAATGTGAGATTGGTAACCTTATCAGTACTAATGCAACTGATGGAAGACATGAAAAAAAACAAGCCAATAAAAACAGGTGAATTCAAATTTACATGAGTATATAATATAATGTTCACACATACTTTAAAAACAATTCCTGATCCAAATATCTAATATATGAGGTGGACTAAAACATAAAAACTGAGGCTATTGCACAATTTGGGTCTTCGGTTCTTCATAAAAAAATAGACATTTAAATTGTAGCGTCCACAAATTTATTTTCTTCTTTGTTTAAAGTCTCACAGTAATTATCAATAAAAGTTCATGAAAAGCATATGACGAGACAGGTTGGAAAGAAGTCTTTTCAACTTTAGAAGAATAAATTAGCAAAAGGGTTATGCCTTATTGTATTGTCGGTTGGATGACTGCTCCCACTTCACTATAATAACATTAATTCCCCACATATGAATTATAAAAGAAGCAAGTGGGAAGGTACATGTTTAACCATTATCTAAACACAGGATATGCAGCCCTCAGATCAGACCAATATTCAACACCGCCATAAAGTTTGCCATAGCATACCTGTGAGACTGCTTAAATCTGAATGGCGGTCCTTCATAAAAGTTTACCAGAAAATCCTCTCCACATGTCACAATGCGAAAAGGTCTTGTTGGCTTATAAGAACAACTTAAAACACGCTTTGAATGGCCATCAAATTCACCAACATTGGTGCCAGAATCCCACCTATTAAGTAGAATTTACATAAGTATAATTATTATGAACAACGAATAACCATTATGCAAACATTCTATGGGAGAAGATAAGCATGAAGGCTTTCCGAGTCACCTAAACCCTACTTGTAGGGTTTAAGCAGTCAGCAAAAAAAATTTAATCCAAAACTGCCTGGTGAAGACTAAAGTGAAACGCTATATGAGCACAAAGGAAAGTGATTTCATTTATCAATAATGATGTGTAAACATGAAATAATTAAAAAGCTTCTAATACACTAGTAGAAAAACAAGGCCCAATGTGTTTAGGGACATGACCAGATGCATTTTTAAAAAAAAATAGTAGTAGGAATACTGGTAAATCATGTCACACTCAGGAAAAATTTTCATCTTAGTGTAAAATGCAGAGAACCAAAAGTTCATTTTTGCGCTGACTTCTGAGTATTATATGTCTTCATTGCTTCATCATGGTTCAAAACTGATTTGTGTCAGCTGCTTATTTATCAGGTGAAACATTTAGCCTCCCTCATTTTCTATAACAAGGAAGGCTAAAGCACATAATTGGAGTTGAAAAGTTAAAATAAACAATTCTCCACAACACTTGTGCTCAAACAGACAAATGTAACAGCGAACTTCCAAAAGGGCAACTATTGACCTTTTAATTGTCTGAGACTTCCTATGAAATTATCTAGTTAGACACCCTTCAAAAGTATTCTAACGAAGGGAGTAATTTTTGTTTAAAGGAGAATACTCAAATTACAATGTATACAAAAGCATTTTATGGTGGTTGCCATCTCATATCTGAAAGCCTCAGTATACCTTACCCACAACTATTTTAAAGTTCAAACTTTTGAACAGTGTAGCACCATCACAAGGAAACACCGCTGACTACCAGTTCGGCTGAAAACAAACAGTACTAATATTTTGAATTATAGCTAGGAGATCACGACAAACTACACGAATGAATTTTCCAGAACATAATTACCTTTTTCTGGTCGAACAGAACATAATCACTTTGGTTTTAAAGAGCTTAAATAATTGCTTCTACGTATTAACCACCGCAATAATCGCGAATCTCAAAAGCTTCTAACTAAGATACACATACAGATTCTCACTTCCAATGTTATTGTTCCGTTTTCTATACGGAAGGGAAAAGTGAATGCTCACATAAAAGCGCGTACTAATGACTTCCCTTTGCCTTCACCACAAGCCACGATTCTCATACCGTCGGGAGACCACTGTAGATCGTCGATCCGTCCCGACAACACCTTGAACTCCTTCTTGAGAACGAAGTCATTGCGTGTCCCCCAAATCCTGACGGTGCCAGACACATCAGCAGAGGCGATCCACTCGCCATTGGGGGAATAGCGAGCCACTGTAGCCGGGTATGCGTGCTCGCCGTAAACGGAAACCTGAAGGGGATTGTCGAGGTTCATGAGGACGACGGATCTGCCATTGGCGTAAACAATTGAATTGGATTTGGAATCGCCGGAAATCAAAATCCCACGGCCTCGCTCCGTGGATGGCATGCAAGCATAGGTCTCTGCGAGTTGGGGCATCTTCTTCAAGAAGGATCTGTGAGAGCTGGAACTTGGCACTTTGACGGGGATTGATGAGATGGTGGAGAATGGGAAAGTAGAGTTGGGAAGCTGGAAATGCGAAGCCGAAAGAGTTAACGGAGTTTCGCAGGATTTGGCCTTTTATACGTGGCTTTGACTGATCCCTGATCAGGACAGTGCAATGGCAGTGGAGTGCAGGTTTCAGTTTAATTCTTTCTTTTCATGGAATTAATAGATCTCTAGCTTTCCATGAGAAATTCTCTTTTTTTTATACATTTCCATGAGAAATTCTTGATATGAATGCACCTTAGCTCCAGTTGCCATTTGGGAATCGTGGGGAAAAAAGTTTACGGATTCAAAGATATTTTACAGATATCAAAATACATTTTATGAATTTTAAATTTTTTTTACTGATTTTAAGATCTTTTTTGTTTCAATTTATATGCACCGTTGAAAAAAGTTTTTTCAAACATGTAATTTGCTGGATTACACTTATTTTCTCAAATTTCTCTCCCAGATATTTATTTCTCAATCTCAATTTTTAAGGTAAAATGAGATCACCGTAAGGCAGGTAAAGTATTTTAATTGAAGAATACACCGATGATACGATTTTCTCAACTTTCTTGTGCTAAATTGCTTAATACTCTCATTTCGCTCTTTTGTAAAAAATGAAATTATTAAGGAAAAATCACTATACATCCCAGTAAAGAACGTAACCATGCAAAAGTTCAAAGTAATTTAGATTTATTGTCATCTTAGGCAATGTTACGCAATTACTGCAAAATCTTACGGGGATCATATCTATAAATATTTAAAAATTACATGTGACCTCAAATAACACATCAGAATTATTTATCAAACACTCGAAATCAATTAAAGAAAGCATTTTCGTGTAAATTGAGATAGAAGTTATCTCATATATTTATCTTAAATTGTGTTAAACCAATTAAAAATGATAATCTGAGCACCCTAATGCTTCATTCAAATGTGATGAATAGTGCTAATAGTTTGAATTAAGTCAAATTAAAATATAACGATTTCTAGATGACGTGCGTCCCATGAAAAAAGGAGAGGGTTTTTTTTTTCTTTTTCTTTGTTTTTTTCTTGTGTTTTGGGGGTGGGAGTGGATTTGTTTAATTATATCAATGTCTAAGCATAGACTTTGGAGGCATCTTGTTGTTGCTTAAAAAGGGATAATCAGCTTGTTTAGAATAATATTTTCAAAAACCAAACGCACGTTCAATAGTATTTTTTCGTAAAATGAGATAATCTCCTTCATATATTTACATCGACTTGTGTAAAAATATTTTTCTACTGTATTCCCAAACGGGCATAATATCAAGTTTGTGTTTGTGAGAAAGCCTTGCGTTGGGAAAGTTAAATTCAAAAATTAACATTTAAAACAAATAGTTGTCCACATTTGAATTATTTTTTAGAATCAAAAGCAAATGTTTGAGCTTGTTTGCCTTCACTTTCTGAAACTTAGGTTTGTTTTCAAAACCTAAGTTTTGATCTAAAATCTAGGTTTTGTCCAAGTACAAAATTTTTTTAAAAAAGTTATTTTGGTTACAAAACCTCGGTTTGAAATCTAGGTTTTCTCTTTCATACTTTTTTTCCTTCTTTCCCTTTCTTTTTTTCCTACTTTTTCCTTCTTTCCCTTTCCTCTTTCCTACTTTTCATTCTTTATCTTTCCTACATACTTTTTGTCTCGGAATCCTTAAAAGCTAATAAGTTCCCAAACATAAATCACTTTTCAAAACCTAAGTTTTGCCCTGGAATCTGTAAAAGCCATTTTTCAAAATCTATTATCCAAAAACTAGGTTTTACCTCAAAATTTGTAAAAACTATTGTGAAAATGAAATTCAAACAAACCATTTATATATACTAAAAAGTCTCAATAACATGCTTCTTTATCTATCAAATGAAACCACAAGTCAACCAACGATCTGATTCACTTATCCAAACAAACACCCTAGAACTAGATTTGGTTTTTTTTAAATTTTGTTGGCACATATATCTTTCTATTAAAGGTAAAATTACTCAGGAGCGGCATTATCGCCATTGTGAATGCGGCGCATCGGTAGACAGAATTTATTGGATTTTTTTGTTTCCCATGGGCCATGCAGACGTGTAAGGCCCGATAAGGTTTTGTCTGTAAAATGACCCGTGTTTAATTATGGCAACATTAAAGGCCTGATGTTATATAAGGGCCGACCCACTGAATTGGGCTTGAAAGAATGAAAATGGTTTTCCGTTATAGGCCCATCTAAATGGTTTCCAAATTCTCCAGAAAGTGGAAGCAATTTTTCCCTTGTCCATGGGAAGCTGATCGGTAGGATTAGGAACCGATTTTCCAAGGCTGACGTCAAGTTCAGCATTCAATTAAATGTATGCCTCTCGTGACTGATGCCATACTGGATCCGAATAAGCGGGGGAAGAAGTAACTTTTTAGTAGAATATCTTTTGAAAAGGGAATTTTGGGTAGAAGTTAAAAAATTAAATGTGATTTATGTTTGAATAAACTTTATGGAGAAGTGACTTTATGTGAAAATGAAAACTTGTGATAACAGTTGGAGAAGTGACTTTTATTGAAAAATGATTTAAAAAAATATGAATATCATTAAAAAATATATATTATTTTATATATTGTGATAATTAAGTAATTTTGTTAAATTTTTTCAGTCTCCACGAAAAGTTAAATGAGTCTTATTTTAAAAAATAACTCATGCATATTATCATAATTTTAAGATAAAAATAAAATTAAATTCCATAGCTCTCCCCCCTTCTTTTGTTTCTTTTCATACCCTTTCTCTCTCTTTCTTTCTTTTTCCGCAGTGTTTTTCTGCAAAACGAGATAATCTCATTCACACATTTACCTTATAAATGGTAAAAGTACTTCTCCACCGCTTTACCAAATATACCAAAAGCAGCTAGGAAGAGAAGCTTAATGTTCAAATGCTCTTCCTTTTGTCACAATGCTCCATTTTCAGCTTATGACCGGAAGTTCCTTTTGGCTTATAATCCATTCCTACCACCGTTTAGGAACACGGTAGGATAAGTAACTTATTTGTATAAGGATTTATGTAGAAGTAAGATTGGATATAAGTCAGATTGTAAAAGTTATTTGTATTTGGGAAAGCGGTAGAAGAAGTGACTTATTTGTAAAAGCTCAGTATTTCAGCTTGTTGGCAGAAGTAACTTATTCCCACAAACTTTTCCAAACAGACAAAAAATATGAACAGTAACTTATAAGGATTTTTGACACTGTGCAACGCACTTGTAGGGATTGAAAAGTGTTTCCAAACAGGCCCCATAAACTTAACCAGAGATCCTGTTTGGTAACATGTTAAAGAGCTTCAAAAGCCCGTTTAACAGTTCTTTTTATAAAAAGATATAATCTCATTCACATATTTATTTTGATTTACATAAAAACATTTTTCACCGCATTTTCGAATTGTAACAACCCGTAATGTCCATCGTGCTTTTACTGTAAAAACGTTGCTTTTTGACCTTTTAACGCTTTGCCAAATGAAGCCAGACCTCTCCACCATCTTCATTCATCGCCACAAAAGTGGGCTGCTTTTGGCAAATACAAGTTTGACACATAAACGGGATTCAAGGAGTGACATCATCATCATGGATCACTTTCAACATATCTAACCAAATATTTCAACTCCCTTGTTTGCCATTCACGCCTAGTAGCAGTATTATATATATATATATATCTCTCTCACTCACACATACACACACAAATCATCATCATCATCATCATGGATCACTTGCTTATGCATGAGGCAACAACCATTCTAACACGCCCCCCAGCTATCCATCCATCCAACCTCTTCATAGCAAGCCATGGAAGGAATAATACTGCTGTGCAAAGAAGACTCTTCTGTTTTTCGTGGCTTTGGCTTCATTTTTTTCATGTAAAATCGTCTTCATTTGTTTAGCTTCATCAAAATCTAATGATGTCATCATAAATAAGGTTGAAAAGTATATAAAATAGGCTCATTGTGTCTGGATAAGTCAAGATTTAAAAAAAAGACTGGAGAGAAATTTCACCTGCTTCATTATTTGTTCTATTTATTTAATTTTTCTACTTGTTTTTTTACAACTTTCTATCCTATACTCAAACTTTTAGCTACTTTTGTTTCCTTGATCTGCATGGTTCCCTTTTCGTCTTCGTGTACTACAGAATTTAATTTCTAATTGACCCAATTCGTACCTCATAAATTTGAAGTAATATATAGATTGTTTAGTTTGAAGACGATTTTTTTTTATAAGTATTAAGTTTGCTTCTTCGTGATATATTTTTATATTATAATCTAAGACTCAGTCTGGTCTTGAGAATTTTTTAGGGATGTCCTTATTTATAAGACGCATTAGTAGTCTATCTAAAATTGTTATATCATTTTCCATTTTTATTCCTACTGATTAGTTTTACTCTATTAATTATTGGTTAGCTTATTCTCTCTCCCTACCCCCCCCCCAAAACCATAAATTTGCATTTTTCACATATTTATTCCCTTTAATAAACTTTAATAAACTATTTTATATATCTAAATCAATTATACCCTCCACATACATAGGGTTATACCATCCGCATAGGATTTCGAACCTAGAGCTTCATGTCTTAGAAGAGAGATTTAAAGGAGGCATTTGATGTCAGGTGGGCAACAAAGCCCCGTCACATAATTTGGTTGTTTGTTTCGATACAAATAATTAATTTTTTTACTATATTTAAATTAATTATCTAATATAACTCATATGTTAAGAATTGGGTGAGTATCAATCTATAAGACAAAAGGGAGAGGGATCAGAGCATCGAAATTATATTGCCTTGTCCTTCTCAGCTTTTTACACTAAGCTGAATGGGGAAGGACACGTTTCAGTATTTAATTTGTTGGTTATGTTGGAATTTTCATCCCTCACTCATTCCACTCTCTTTACTTATTCGTTTAATTATTATCTATCTGTCTAGTTGAAATTGGACATAAGATATAAAAATTGGTAAAGGCTAGAGTTCATTACTGGATTGTCATTATCCTGTGTACGTACTTTATTTTGGCCATCCTGGTTTGCTTATAAATACCAGTGCCTCTGAGCCCCTCCATGGAGTTAGTTGGGACCACCTTTCTTGCTCCACGTCAAGGTATAATACCAGGTACGTTGCTGTTAATTGTTTCCATGAGAAGGCCTTGCTCTGAGAAACGATTTTGGTCCAAGGAAGAAGACCAGAAACTCATTGATTACGTTCAAAAACATGGTGAAGGTTGCTGGCCTTCACTTCCTCAGGCTGCAGGTGTGTATGATATAGGGTTCAACATCTCCCTTCTCATGTATCAGACTCAGCAATTAATTAAGCGGCTGTACATATATGTGTTTGAATGTTAGTTTGTTCAGGTTCAATAATGAGTTTTTTCTTTTTGCTTTGGCAATATGGTTGGGTTAGATTCGACCATTTTTAGACCTATAAATGAGGGTATAGCCCTCTCAAAAGTGTTTTATATGTATTTACAAGGATTTGAACTTGAAAAGCCGTGCTTGAATGGTTAAAACCCTTACACTAGGACCAGTGCTTTCAAGGATCAGATTGAGTTAGTGTTTCTGGGTGAATAAAGAAGTTAACGATGGTGATCGTTTGTTTGTTTTACTATAATTTGTTTCTTAGATTGCGTTTGGATGATGATGATGATGATGTGTATATATTTATGTATGTATAGGGTTGCGTCGCTGTGGAAAAAGTTGTCGGTTGAGATGGTTAAATTATCTGAAGCCAAACGTTAAAAGAGGAGATTTCGGAGAAGACGAGGAGGACTTGATCATCAGGCTTCATGCTCTTCTTGGTAACAGGTGATTCATTCTTTTCTTTAATTTCCCCTTTCTTTTATTTATTTTCCTTTTGTTTTTTAATTTATTTAGCAACTCTGAAACTTTTCTTTTTGTTTGAATTGTGATATTATACTTTCTGGCAAGTATTCATCAGCTTGATCATCATCTCTGCTACTGAAATATCCATGTGTGTGGGTGTGTTTATAAAATTATAGTGTAGAAACGCCTGAATATTATATATATAAGATTATTTGAGTCAGATCGGATATGCAAACTTCTTCAAAATCTTAAAAATTATACAAATTGATCAATCATTAAGTGCTAATTAATGACAAAATATGTACAGAACTTCTCCATACTTCTGGCTAATTAAACTTTTTTATTAAATATGAAGGATATTTTGTCAAAAAGACAAATTAAAAGGCAAAATATTTTTTTAATTTAAAAAGAAATCTGATTGTGTGTGTATTTTTTTGAAGCTGGTGGAGTTATGTACTTTCAATTAATTCAAAAGATTTTATATCCCATGTATTATTATCGCAGCTTTAATTTTATGAAAATGTTATTATATTAATCATCAGTCAATTAAAATATTATATGATTCTTAATATAAATCCCAATTAACTTTAGAGGAGATTAAAAAGATTAAATAAATTGGTATATTTATAACTTTTTTTAAATTAATTTGTTTAACGTAATATATAATCTAAATGTATACATAACTATTTTAAAATATATAATCTCAGCTATTGACTACAGTAATTTATTTGGCTTTATATAATCTCTAAAAAAATTCAACTAAAATCTACATTAAGTACCGGAAAATATGGCAGTACGTAGTCTTTAATATGACTCGTACAAATACAACACATTGAATTGAATTCCTTGCACCACATCATTAAATTTGACTAATACATTGAAAATTCTGCATGCAAACTGTACGTGCCCGATGCTTCTGATCAGCTGCGCTCTTTTTTTTAAAACTTTCAAGTAGGAGTAATTAACTAAGGATCTCTATCGTTCAAAAGTTTGTAGCTAGACACACACACCTGCAACTACTCCCTCATATGGATGTAGAGTACAATCAAAATTGAAGTAAAAAACAAACAAAATGTATGGGAAGAATTCCGATGGCATAGAAAATATATATATATATATATTTATATAATTGATGAATTTGGTGTAGGTGGTCTCTGATAGCGGGAAGATTACCAGGAAGAACAGATAACGAGGTGAAGAATTATTGGAACTCTCGCATAAGAAAGAAGCTTATTCAAATGGCTCCTCATGATCCCAATAATAGTGATCGCTTTAAAGGCTCACTTGTCAATGCAACTGCAAATCACAATAAGGATGAAGAAGCTGAAGATGCAGAAGCTTCTAATTATTCCAATGCAGTGGACTTGCATCATAACAGTAATGCTGCTACTGATAATATTATCGACGACGATCATGAGGTATTTGATGAGCCAACAAGCAATAAGGCCAAGTTCAACCTCAACGCTTTTCCTGAGTGTTGAATCGATGATGATCTTAATCTATCACACTTACTACTTATCGTTCTAGTGATCACTAATTAATTAATAGAGAGTCATCGTCAGAATATTCCTATATATATCTATTAGCGTCTATATATAGGATGTTCTTAATCATCATATATAATAACAAGTCAAGCTTTAATCTGCGCATATAAATGTTCATTAATTATTATGAGAAGGGTCGGATCAGTTTCCACTCATCAATATGTGCAACTGAATATATATAATGCTGCATAAAGAGACTTGTTGTAATTGTGATGATGAGCGTTTATGTTTGAACCAAATGAAATTTTACTCTTTTTTATTAACAGTATGCTCAATGTGATATGTTGTTGTAAACATTCATCTATTAGCCCATTTAATTTATTAATGAGTAGTTCCAAAAGTAAAATGAAAAAAAAAAAGCTTACTACATTGTATTTCTGATCTTTTACTTTTATAAACAACAACTTCCTCAATCAAGTGAAATGAACTGTTAGTTAAAATTAGTAGAAAACACTTTAAAGATTTAATTTTTTTATACATACTTTAATTTTATTTAAGAAGATGATAATGTGAAAGTAAATGAATAAAAAAAGCAAGAGAATAAGTAGGAAAAGTATGATATAACATGTAATTAAGTAGTGCTAAAAACAGAAGAAAAAAAGTTCATTGAACTTTTAGGTGAAAACAAATTATTACTTATATATAAAACAAGAAGGATGACAGATTGAGCAGAAGAATTCAAGTCACGCATTTTGGGAAAATTAGCCATATTTAGCAACACGTTTGAGAGCCCTAAATAATGTTCAACAGTATTTTTATAAAATAAAATAATCTCCTTCACATATTTAACTTAGTTTATATAGAAGTATTTCTCCATTACGTTCCCAAATGGTTCCATTATATATCGCTAGGGCATGCAGTACATTTTCCTAGGAGATCCACCCCACGAATTTTCAGTACAAACAAGTTGAAATTGTTTGCATGTTAGCATATAAATAGTTGCTAGACGGTCTCTTCTTATCATTCAAAGTTATTACTATTTCTTTGAAATAAGTAGGGAGAGGCATGTATGAAGATCCAGAATTTATGTGAGATTAATTTATTTTTGTTCTATTATGCATCTTTTATAACATAAGATACAAGTAATCAAATTATATAGATTAAAAGCTGATTAAAACTGGCTAAATCAATAAATATGTAAAAAGCGTATTTTGATTTTTTTTAAAAAAATACATTTATGGGGAAAGAGAGTGAGAGAAGGAAGAAGAGGGGTACTTATGATATTATATGTGATTAATATATAGAAGTAAAAATGGTAAAACAAAATTACTAACAACAGTTCATTTTATTAGAAGTATGGCTTTAACGGTTTAAAAATGATATCTCGAGTATGAATCCATGTGAAAGGGAAAAAAATATATATCTCCAATTGGATTTGATAATATTCAAATACAACATAATCACATATTTTTATAAGAAACAACTAGAAAAACTTGGTTAGAAATTCAGACATCTTTCAAGTGTACAAGTAAGCTCCAAAAACTGTAAAATGATCTTATTTTGCAACGTTTCTAAACTCTTCAAAAATTCATTCAACAGTATTTTTCTGCAAAACAAGATAATCACATTCACATTTTACTTCGATTTACGTAAAAGAACTTCTCCGTAACGTTCCCATGTGAAGAGTGGCACATGTTTAGCATAACTCTTAAGATCCGAAAACATTTCTCCACTTCCCAAAACTGTACGTGTATAGAAAAACAAAGACATTGAACGTCACGTGGCAATGGTTTAGTGTAATTTGAGGATAAATGGAGTCCAAAACCAAACGTTCAAAGTTAAACGATCCAGTCAAAGCAATTTTAGTAGGGTGAAGTAAGGGGCACATGCTTAGCTATTCCACCAGAAATCTGTCGAAAAAGAAAATAACTAACCTAACGTTCAAGAATGAAATGAAAGTGGGAAAAAATATGTAAGAGGGTGAGGGTAATTACTAGACGCCCCAGAGGTAATATTGCTGTTGCGTGATTAGTATACTTGCTGTATAATTTAAGACTCAGTGTTTGTTTGGGAACTTTGTTCCTCTAATGGTGTACGCAAGTCAAAATAAAACCATCTTAAAATCCGTAAAATCCATTTTGAAATCTATAAAAACCATCTTAAAATCCGTAAAACCATTTAGAAATTCGTAAACTTCTTTCCCCCAACGGAACTCCTTTCTCCTAACGAGTTCCTAAACACACATTCAACGGTGTCCGTAACCCTAAGGTAAATGTCGGGTCTTTATCAGTTACTATGTGTGTGTTTGGGAAGTCCGTTGGGAGAAATGAGTTTACAGATTTCGAGGTATTTTACGGATTTCAAGATGGTTTTATGGATTTCGAGATGGTTTTAATGAATTTCGAGATGGCTTTTACAGATTTCAAGATGGTTTTATCTCGACTTACGTGCACCGTTTAGGAAACGGTGTTCTCAAACAAGCACTATATTGAATATTACTTTTTGGACGGCTCCTTTTTGAAAAATTATGACACGTCGTACCATTCAAATTCAAGCACGGTGCAAGCAAGCAAGCAAGCTTCTATCTTCTAAGTGGTGCGAAACTTTTTTTTTTTCTTTTACAAATTAAAAAACTAACCATTTGGTAATATTATTTCCATTGACTGATGATTTGGATTAGGGCCGTATTAGGTCCTAGATTATAGGAAACTCACTTGAACGAGTTAGTAGAATTTTAAGGTTCTCAATCTTCATATCTTCCTCTATTTAGATTAGTTCTTCTCGGAGCTGCATGTTGGGTATTTACTGTTTAAATTTCCTCTTCTAGACCTTCTAGGGGCATTTCTTTAATTTAGGCCATCGAGAATATATATATATATAATGAAAGAAAATATAATTTTCTTTAATAATATATACACTTATATGCATGTTTCATCCAATACTCTAAAATATTTTGTTATGTAATTTTACTTTTGACAATTTAGAGTGTTGAATGCATACACAAAAAATATTTTAGCAATTATTAAGGTGCTGAATTTGTTTATCATGGTTAAATGTTTTCTTTTTTACAATTAGCAAGAGGATCTTTAAGGAATTTTGGGTTTGAGATTAATTATATTCCCCCTTTCCTTTTGAGGCATAATTAAAGCGCATTTAAGGATTTTTGAGTCTCCTAATAAATGTACTTCCAATAATTTGAACTTATTTTCTTTTCTTAATTCGCTACTATACCTTAACCAACAATTTGTTAGTGGGTTAAATGTTTTCTTTTTGCATCAAAGTATATGAAGAAAATAATAGAGGTCCCAAAGAATATACTTAATTATAAATAATTTCTAATAATAAGTTAAGAGTATAAAACTAATGTCATTTTTTATACTCAAACTTATCATTAATCATCCTTTCATTGTTATTAGAAGTTTGAGTAATTAACCTCTTTTTTTTCTTAGGAACTTTTTAATAATTTCAAAGCTATGAATAAGGGTTTAACCCTATAGCCTGTTTTCTTTTTCTTTTTTGGTAGAGGGCACGAAAATTCCGTACAGTTAGTTGAAATATCAGACTTCAGAATATTTTTAAGCTTAAAATCTGACATGGGTAAAAGGAGTTGAACACTTAATTTGGCTTGCCATGCACTTAAAATATTAAAAAGAAATTTCAAACATTTCGCAACGTTAATAGACTTGTTTAGAAGAGAAATGAGTTTACGGATTTCTAGATGGTTTTTATATATTTCAAGATGGTTTTATATTAGAATTTGTGTACCGTTTGGGAAACGGT
The DNA here is from genome assembly GCA_025593235.1 of Vachellia pachyceras. Taxonomy (NCBI): domain Eukaryota; kingdom Viridiplantae; phylum Streptophyta; class Magnoliopsida; order Fabales; family Fabaceae; genus Vachellia; species Vachellia pachyceras. The sequence continues at coordinate 24,093 of JANTPZ010091783.1, forward strand.
ATTCCCAAACAAGCATAATGAATGTATATGCATGAACATATGAATTAAAATATATTCTTCTGGAACTTCGTGATACAATATTAATACTCACTTAACACAGTAAAAATATAACAACATGATCACCTAGATTCATTATATATATTTATACTGAAAATCAAAGATGTTGATTTTCATATGGCCATTTGGATCACTGAAAATATACCAATGGAAATGGAAAATCGCAATTTTCTAGTGGCGGTGGTTAACAAAATAAAATCGATAATAATTTTCAGCCGGAACCAAATTTCATTTACACTTTAGAACTAATCTTCCCACACAAAAAATGGTAGAAACCAAATTTCAATCACCCGTGGGAAAATGCAAAAGACACATTTATCTCTGAAATGCGAATAGAAACCCATCCCTACTGAGCTGAAACAAGTGACGCCATTGTGCATTCAGAAAAGACAGAGCAAGGAGTCGTGCACTTGAAGTAGTGCCGGAGTAGAAAGAAACAAAAGAAGGGTTGTGATTTCTAGCTACGACTGCATCAAGAGATAACAGGCCGGCCAGTTCATATGGAGTCCATTCGCTACTTTTGTCAATTTGATAATGAAGAATTTAATCTTGTTGATCTTCCCTCCTCTAAGTGCGAATTGCTCATTTTTCTGCTACTTCTTTTCAATGTTTGTTGTACGTAGACAGTACTTGCTCTAAGTAGACGATAGATACCTCATGGTTAAGAGAGAAAACATTTAAATCCTCTGAAATCATGATCTGTATGAGATGTATGTGTTTAAAGATATTGATATATGCAATCCATATATGTAATTTCAGTGAAAATCTACAATATTTTGTCATGGGCATGTGTGTATGCAGCATGAAGGAACTATATATTTCAATGCTGATTAGCTTACAGATTTGGGTTTAATTTCAAGGATACTCTGTTAAGTTCACAAAAAATGGAGGTAAACATAGTGTTTTTCTCATATTTCAACAAGATGAATGTCATGGGTAGGTCATGATGATTATGAGAAAATTTGTTTAAATTTCAACTAGCCGTGACGTACTCATTGTATCAACGGCCCTTTTTTTTTTTTTTTGCCCTAGCTGTTGAACTCATGACCTGCGGTTTAAAGGTCTGGCTTTAAATTACAAGGAGCCAAGGTAGCTGTCGGGGCTTTGACTATATACAAACCAACGGTATCTATGTTTAAGTGAGAATTTATTTAAATTTCATTATATATATGTGTGTGTTTCATCATTTTCTTCTTTAAATATATATTTTGAAATATTATTTTCTATATTTTGTTATAAAAGGCAATATAGTCATTTAAAACATTTTTTCTATTTATCTTATTACCACATTTTTATCCCAACTAAATATAAATTTTTCTATCAAATTATTTTTCATTTCAGTGCATACTAAACATCTCATGGGCGAAAAGTTTCCTTTCTCTTACTTTTCATTTTCTTCAATTTCTATCAATTCTTTGATCCAAATGCGTCCTTGGTAGTTATTTTTCACCTTCCATCTCATCAAGCACTCTTCATGTGAATGTGGGAAATCTAACGGTCAACTAAGGGGCATGTTTGGATCAAAGAAAATCATGAGGTGGAATAGGAAAATGCTGATTTTCCACCGGTGACAGATGTTTGGATAATAGAAGTTGAGGGACTAATTTTTTTACTAAAGCTTATTTTCTTTTAAATATAGAAAGATTGATTGCCACCATTTTTTTTGGGAATTGATTTTCAACTGTAAGTGAAAAATCCAAAAGATATATTTGCTCATATTTTGATCCTTATTCTTCTTGTTTTGTCATAGATGTGTTTATGTCATCATCTCTAAATGCATTAGAAAAATGTTTCTCCACCATAATGATGAACCATGAAAGTCTTCATCCTCCTCCTTATTCCAAACTCAAATTTCCTCTCATCTTCCTTCGCAGCTTTCATCGCCATGTTCTTCAAATACAAGTGCCACCATCCACCATTTACAAATCAACACCACCCTCCTTAGTTTCCTTCTTTTTTATAATTTAGAAGGCAGAGAAAGAGAAGATGAATCAGAGAAGGTTCATCATGAAAACACAATTTTCAGTTTGATCAAAAAATAAGGGTAAACAGAGTGTTGTGTTTTCATACTTTGACTATATGCATGTTATATGAACACATCTTGATTAGGAGAAAATTTGCTTAAATATCGTATAACCATGAGTTACTTATAACGTGTATCTGGTTAAGCATGTAAAGAGAATAAGTGAATTTGACAATAAGCATAATATATGAACATTATAATTGGGAAAAAAATTCAAGTAACTTGTAACTTTAACTAGATGCGCATTATGGGTAACTTATAATTAGGAGATAAACTATTTAAATTTAAAGTAACTATGACATACTCATCATGTGTATCTAGTTAAAGTTATATTTGTGTGTTTGGGAATTCCGTTGGGAAAAAGGAGTTTACAGATTCCGAGGTATTTTGCGGATTTCAAGATGGTTTTATGGATTTCAAAATGGTTTTTACAAATTTTAAGATGGTTTTATTTCGACTTACATGTACCGTTGTGTAAACGGTGTTCCCAAACAAGCATAAATACATATATTTGTTGTAGCTTTGATTAGATGATCGTTATGAATAACTCATGGTTAAGAAGTTATTTAAGGTCTTTATCATATGGTTTATTTTTTTGCTTAATCCTATATTTGAACATTGAAGAATGCAAAGAAAATATTTTTAAATATAATGTTTATATTTTGCTACAAAGGGTAATATTTGCAATTTTCAGATTTTCCTATATAGCTTTCTACCATTTTAATCTAACAAAACATATATTTTTCTATCAAACCATTTTTCAATTACAATGCATATTAAACATCTTTTCACAGAAAATTTTTCATTCCCTTCTATTCCTTTCCATTACAATCAATTCTTCCATCCAAACATGATCTAAAAACCAGATGATCCATTTTGAAGCTCCCCGACGCACACGCCAACTAGGCAACTAGGACGACTGGGTACAGTAGAAGGGGAAGCTTACGTGTGTGTTTAGGAAGCCCGTTGGGAGAAATGAGTTTACATATTGAGGTATTTTACGGATTTCAAGATGGTTTTATGAATTTCGAGATGATTTTAATGAATTTCGAGAATTTTATCTCGGTTTACGTGCACCGTTTGGGAAATGGTGTTCCCAAACAAGCACTACAAAATACATGACTAGGTTCGCTATATATATATATATATAGCTTAATTCCCAGATTGGCTATTAAACATCTGATCGAGTTGTCAACTTGTCATCAATTTTTCACCCACCCTGTGAAAGACTTTATCTCTCGTATTGATAAGAAACAACGATGACGACGGCTACTGTCCATTATTTATATAGTGTGTGTGTGTATGCAGAATGAACGACAAAAAATGAAAAATCTAACGGTCAACTGAAAAGAATGTGACGATTTTTTAGAGCTCATGTTAGGAAGACTTCTCCTACCACCGTACTAATCGAGACTATAAACAATGACGGCTAAGGTAAAATTGATCCGGAAGTTTTTTTTTTTAATCGCACTGGTTACCCCAAACTTATCGAAGGATCATTTTGAAACCTACCAATAAAAATCCCTTTAAAGTTGACTAGTTTTTCTATTAAGGAATTGACGGCTAAAGTTAGGGTTTCTAACGATAGGGTTAAAAATGCCTAATTTTAAAATTTTAGTGCTTGTTTGGGAACACCGTTTCCTCAATGGTACACGTAAGAAAGATAAAACCATCTCGAAATCCGTAAAAACCATCCCAAAATTCATAAAACCATCTTGAAATCCACAAAATACCTTGGAATCTGTAAACTCATTTCTCCCAACGGAATTCCCAAACCCACAGATTTAAAATGATCTTTTGATAACTTCTAAGTGACCAATGTGATTTCACGAAAACTTCGGGATTATTTTTAACTCTTAATCTAATAACAAACTTAGCCAAGCATATATCTGGGCGCGCGCGCACACATATGTATATATATAGGATTGTCAGATAAGAACGTAAACGTACCCTAGTATTTTGAACTTAAAAACAGGAACAGTATGGGTGGTTGGGAAGAAATATTGGGTCCATTTGAAAACGCAGTAGAGAAGTATTTTTACGCAAGCTGAGGTAAATATGTGTAGAAGATTATCTCGTTTTGCAGAAAAACACTATTGAACGTACTTTTGGGTTTCCTCAACACTTTGTCAAACAAACTGATTAATGAAGCGTCATGCAATAGAACCATTCGCATGGGGTATAACACAGTACGTGAGCGTTCTCAGCGGTTAACAGAGGAAAAGTCAAATTCCAATTTCGACAAACACACTTTTTGAAAGAAATGAAAATATTTATATACTCTAAACGGGGTTTAGTCAATGCCGATTAACTTGGGAACAGCCTTAGTGCTTAATGGAGAGTGTTTGGACTCTCTAAACGCACGCTTCAATAATATTTTTTCATAAATTGAGATAATTTCATTCATATGTTTACCTCGTAAACTGTAAAAACACTTTTTCACCGCTTTCTCAAAAGTTTTGATTAATAACTCACCAAAATGTGAATAAGATACTGGCACACACGCATGTATATTTCATATTCGTCGTCCCTCAAACGCAGATTCGGAATGAGAAGACCTACCATACAGTTTTGTGCCAACGGTCGGTGGGGTTGCTAGTTAGTTGTTGGTTAGAACGAAGACGCTAACTAGAGTTAGGAAAACGTCATAAATCAACACTGTGTGTATGTAAAAAGGATACAGTCTACGAACTAAAGATTTTCGTTCATATTAAGTGGATTAGAGATTAAGGGTCTAGCAATCACACTCTCTCTTTAGTTCATAAATCAAAGTATATTAATGCGTCCGTTTAGAAACGCGGTAGAGAAGTACTTTTACCCAAACCGAAATAAATATGTGGAAGATATTATCTCATTTTACGGAAAAACACAATTCAACGTGTACAATCAAACTCAATGTCTATCAATCACACTCTCTCTCAAATGGGACTAGAGATTAAGGGTCTATCTATCAAACTCTCTCTTTAAGTTCATACATCAAAGAAGACTAGTGTACTGTCCGGCACTATAGATGGAGATTAATCGTAATGTCTCTCTCTCTCTCACTCAGAACAAAAATTCTCAGTCCTGATCGATGTCTTGAAATTTTCTTTCAATTAAATTGTGATGTTAACAACTCATTTTGATGTTTTTTTCCTTCAAAACCTAACAAAATATAATCAATAAATATCCCCCGGGTTTGACGCTTCTTAAATACCAACAGCAATATGTGTGTGTTAAGGTAGAAAAGGCAATATATATACAATAACTGTATTTATCTTTGATCGTATACGTACTATTATTATAAAATTTAACTTATATTTACTACCAGAAAAATATCATTTAACAACGAAAAATCCATCGCTAAATGGCTATTTTTCATCGGAAAATTTTCATTTAACGATGGAAAATATTAGCGACCCTCGTTTTAGAGACGAAAAATAGCCATTTAGCATCAGATAAATGGCATTTTTCTGGTAGTGATCGAATATGATATGTATTTATAGCAAAGCCATTAACTAACATATAAAATTGTTAACAAAATAAATTAAGAGTCATGATAATAATGAGCTGTCTAAATTTAAAAAAATTGTAAAATTATTTGACAAAAATGATGCTTAAGGGAAAAAAACATAGTAAAAAGTGCAAGTCGATCGTTGTGAATTGGCCACAACAATTCAAATACGGGAAAAAATTTGTATGCAATAATATAACTCAATCCTCTAGGTAAAAGCTATATATATATATATGATAATTTTGTATGAAACGATGAGTTATGAATATAGCATTATGATGATTTGACATACTTGAGTTGCATTAACGGATCCAGCATAAAATTCAATGTAATTCACAGTAATGGACTATAAATGTATATTCATGCCGGAGGATAAAGGGAAATAAGGCAAAATATGAGTTTAGTTTTGCCATTGGTAGTTATTCGTACTATTATTGTCTTGGTTTTACCTGGGACACTTAAAATAAGGTATTAATTTATTTATTTATTTATGTACCCCTTCACAAACTGCAGAAAACAAAAGTTCAAACTTTATATAATGAGTTCGTTTGGCAACGCGGTGGAGAAGTACTTTTACACAAGTCGAGACAAATATGTGGAGAAGATTGTCTCATTTTACAGAAAAACACTGTTAAACGTACTTATAAGTAGAAGCATCGCATTGTCAAACGGTGCCAATAAAGAAGTCCTTCATTGTTAAAGGTATATAGAGTAATAAATTGGTAGGCGAATACGGTAGCATAGAGATACATAATAAAAGCGATAAACTCCAACAACAAGCCCGTTTAGCTCATTCAGTAGAGCGCAAGGCTCTTAACCTTGTGGTGTGGGTTTAATAAGCACTTTAACTTAGCATGTGTGTCTCAAATAGGATTGCATGCGTAACCAACCATTAATAAACACATTAATTTTCAATATATTGCGTTGGCAAAAAGCAAAACCAAATATATTGGTAAATTGTGAATCACATGAGAATATACGAGAAATCACAAACTAATTATGTTCTCTCCGTGAATATAAATGTGATTTATATTATGAGTTTTCTCTAAGCTCTCTCTTCTTTATCCTAAAAGATTAACCTTTTAATATGATTGTTCTTAGTCTCACATGAGATGTTATCATGCTCTACATTTAGCTTCCATGAAGGATCCTGTATATTAGAAAGAATCTGACATGATCCTCTAGGTTTAGATTTTCCATTGTACTGTGAGAATTAGTCTGCATGTTTACAAATTAAATTACTAATGTGATCCAAATGGCTAGAGAATGCCAAGTAATGGAGCCTACCTTAAAATTCTATAAACTATTTGGACTGAGTCTCTAAGTTCAACGATGAGACTCACACTTGATCCATATTACTCATAAAAAGTTAAGCAGGGGATGATGACAGAAGCCCCATCTTAATTAGGGGCCATATCCTTTTGCAATCAATTCCGGCCAATTAATAATGTGTTCTTGAATTACAAGTTTAAGGAGCAATACTTGTAATTTAAGGGTATCTTACTACTCAAACTTCAATCAAGTTTCACTCTAGCAGCCCAAAATCCATAAACACTACTTATAATAGAGCAAATAAACCAGAGTATTTATTAGGTGTTAATTACAGCTTGTTTCACAATGTAAACTCATCATGATTAAGATTCATTAGAATTTGAAAACGCCAATTTTCAAAGCTAGAAATTTTCAGTTCATGCTCTATCAGACTCAAAGGAGATATCCAAACCACGTATTCTTAACCCAACACTACGGGAAAGACAACACTTTTTGTTTTTGTTTTTGTTTTTTTTTTGTGAAGACACTTTTTATGTTCACTGTGGAGGACTTTTTACATAGCCTTTCAGAACAACTTAATTTCATGTGTAATGATAAGTACACTTAATTTCATGTGTAATACTGCCCTCGTTTGGAAAAGTGGTAGAGAAGTACTTTTACACAAGTCGAGGCAAATATGTGAAGGAGATTATCTCGTTTTGTGAAAAAACACTGTTGAACGTGCTTTTGGGCTTCTGAGAAGCTTTGCCAAACGGAACCAATAAGTATGTTTATCTGTGTCATACTTGAAACCCATGTAGAAAAGAATCTACAACAGTAATCATGTTTGCTTATACACAATGGTTTTTAAGCAACTATGCATTTAATGTCTAACAATGTTTTAGATAAAATTAACTCCATTAGAAAGATGCCCATGCTTAGAGGGGGGGGGGGATCTGCAACTCAGACACACTCATGAGTTCTAAATTTGTTCCATTGCAATATACACGCACGTCCATGAACATCTATTTTGACGCTCCCTAGTGTTAGATGTCCAGGACTGGACAACCGATTGAACGTCCAAAAAAGGTAGAGCTAAAGTCAACTTATCGATAAGACCGCTTCGTATCTTCATCAACATCGTGGTTGCCTGCATCATAATAATCATCAAAGTCCTCGTCATTCAATGGAATGGTATCATCATCACCTTTGGAAAAATCGTGCCGAAAATCCTCCTCTTCTGATTCTTCATCAGTAGCAATCTTGCTTTCACGTTCGTCTGAATCATTATCATTGGAGGCTTCTTCATTTTCTTCATCTTCCTCTTCAGATATCTCGTCCGGATAATCATTCAATGGATTGTCTTCACCTATAAATAAATCACCAAATATGAACGCACGGTCAACAAAGTGGTTTAATCATAGTAAGATAGAATGGCTGGAGCCTAGCAAGTACCATTTGAGTCATCACTTTCGTAATCTGACTCTTCGGGCCCATCATAATAATCATCTTCATCAACTTGAACTCTGATTCAAACATACACAATTGTGTCAAGTAAGAAAGAATATAAAATGTGATTGATCCAACATTTATGAACAGAAAAACACTCACAGAGGATAAGAATATGAAGTATCTTCAACAGTTATGTCCATCTCCTCGTTTACAGCGTAAATATCATAAACGTAATCATCTGTATATTTCATTTAAGGGTGACATCACAATCCAATCAAAACATTAATGGGACGTGTCAATGTGGATGAAATGGTGTTAATCTATTGGATAATACAGTTTAACTAAGTAGAGAAATCCCCACTTATTCCATCTATTTACATGCCAGCGCAACTTAAATTATAGGAAGGTTGGTAACAATTTTATAGCCGCCAATAACAACCTTGTTCACAATGAGCACGCATATCAAATTCAATCTCCGAAGCAGCATCAGGAATAAACTCTTTTAGTAAAGGGAGGTAACTACACAAAAGTCTTCGATCCTCCAAGGACATTCGTCTGCAAAATCACAGGAAAATTGTTTCATATGATAATGATAATTGTCCAGAAAGAAGAAAACAATTTGATTCTATGATGGAAATAGTTACTCTTGCTGTGCCTTGTTAATTTTCTCTTCATCAACACGAACAATATCATAGAGGTGGCATATTTCTTGTAATGCTTTGGAATGCACTGATTCCTTCCTCCTCCTCCTGCTCTTCCATATTTGTTCAAATCGGGCATTTTTTGCAGTAGACTAGAGGAAACACAAAAGCAACAGATCAAATTTGCAAAAAGGAACATCCGCATAAAAACAGTTTCATCTCATGCAATATGTTAGTATATCCAAAGACCAATATCATACTATTTTTTCTGAAATCTGAACCTGCATGCTAGTAATAATCTATTGCCTAGCAAAGTATAGTTGCCTAACATATTGGTTTCCAGGATTTTAAGAACATAATGTTAAACAGGCTAGAAACTACATTCAGCTTCATATCCAGAGATAGTTTACATGATGCGATGTAACATCACGCCTGGTTCAATTGTCTTTCATGCTCCACCGTGGGAAAAGAGAGAAATAAAGAGAAGAAAGAGGGAGGGAAACAAACTAGTACACGAAAAGAAGTGGAATTCGCAATGGATAGAGATGCTAGAGGATATGATTCGTGATGATATCATTAGTTCAGCATTACTTATAAAATGATGTTTTTACCTTAGCTTTATTTTTACACTTCACTTCAGCAAATACATTGTAAAGGGTCATTGGAAACCACGTTCAGATTTGCTATGTAGAAAAATATATAATCGTGAGTGAAATACAGGGATTAAATGCATTTAAGAGAGTTTACCTAGCTTGTCTAACCATCCACAACTGACAAAATTTAGATATTTTGGATCAATTATACAAAAAAAAGGTGAAATTGATAGTGATGTTAATCATTGAATTCAAACTGGATGTTAGGCTTTATTGGATTTATTTGTGATATAAAAGTACCTAATAAGGTAAAAGGAAAGCTTTATCGCACTACTATAAGGCCAACAATGCTATATGGTAGTGAATATTGGGCTTTAAAATGACCGCATGAGCATAAGGGTCATTGGAAACCACCTTCAAATTAGCTATGTAGAAAAATATACAATCGCGAGTGAAATACACTGACTAAACACATTTCAGAGAGTTTACCTAGATGTCCCTCCACATTTCAAAAACAAACCAACAGTTCAATTTATTATAATCAAATTAAACCACACCTAATAATTAAAATTAAATACTTAAAATAAACCAATAAACAATTAAAACCAATTCCCATATTCCTCCGGCATCCTATCATATACTTTTCAGGAATCACACACATGCAAGCAAATATTTTGAACTTGCCTCAACATAGATCAGTGACAATCAGGCTCTAGTATAAGTGTGGGTAATTTAGATCATGCTACGAACCTCATGCTTTTCTTTAGCTTTAAGCAACAGCTGCTCTTGTTTCTGCAGACAATAAATTGGAAACAAGAAATCATGAAAACACTATAAGTAGTTGCCGTTGAGAAACATGGTCTACAAAGGCTGATTCTTTGGAGAGAGTAGATTTTGTTGCCTCTATTCATGAAAATGAAATTTTGTGAGATTGCACATGAGAGATGGAGAGAAAGAAGATAGTTCTTACATTGTCCTTCTTCAATAAATCTTTCCTTTCCACAACTTTTGATTTACTTTCAGATGCACCACTAGAACCAGAGTCCTAGAGAAACACTCACTCAATAAGACGCTTTGATAACATGTTCACTGCATCATGATGTGATAATGATATAAAAAGCAACACATCATGATACAATATCAAAGAGAGGAACGGTGAGCACCAGCTAGACAGCCATACTGACCACGAAAAATTGCACAACATCAAAGGTGACCTCAGGGACACTTATTGTCTCCACATGTTGAACAAAAACCTTCTTGGTATTCAATTCCTCTGCTACCAACGAAAAGCTTGATATCATGAGTCAAGCACTCGTACAGAGAAATCCAACTTTAATGACAAAACATTCTAGCAATCTCTTTTCTAAGTGGCTAGAATGTTTATTTATGTCCAAAACTGAATAAGAATTCTTTTTTTTTTTTGTTGGGGGGGAGTACTTAAAGAATGTGGAATGGAACCCAAACTAGACAGAACTGAAATTAATTGCTCACTGACAAAGCAAATTAACTGTGTAGGAAAAACCTCTATCGATTGAATCCTGAAGTTGAAATAAGGATAAACCTTAGGCCAAAATTTATTTCACCTTTTCCTATGAACCTGTCACATGAGGGGAAAGTTGTTCCGATTGATGGTTCACTAACGTTTCACTTCTATAAAAGTTTAGGGTGTGGCTTTGTACAATCTTGAACTTCATAAGTTCATATTCATAATTAGGCTATATTTTTCTCCAACTAATTATGAACATTGAGTGGAAGAATATATATTGTGTAAGAAAAGTTATGTAATCTACAAAATCAAAGCAAACCCCAGTTGGTCTGAGATAAGTAACATACCTTTCTGAATGACATTATCCGAGAGAGATAGATTCGCGAAATCCACCAGAGAGCGCTTTAATGGTCTCTCATTGATTTCCAGCCCTACATTGTCACCCCAAAACCAAATTCCATTATCATCGCTGAAATTAGTAAGGTAGATCAGCCTGAAAACAATCACCTTCTGCCCTCAAGCAAATCATGATGGCACGTTTGCGTAAAGCCCAGACGGGTAATATTTCGACAAGGAATTCAAGCATCTTCACTCCACAATTTTTTTGGGTTTTACGAGATCATCCATAATTAGGCAAACACAATAGTAGAAATTAAAAGGAAACAGTTGCTTACAGAAAGCGTCAATTGGTGACTGAAAGGATTTTCGTTTGACCCTAACCACCACTGGCTTGGATGTCGCCGCAGCCGAAGAGCTTTCGCCCACAGCAGCCATGGAACTTCCCGAAGTACAGCAACGCTAGGATAAAAGTATCTGCGCTAATTTTAGAAACAAACGAAAATGAAGACTTGTTTGGCACAATGGGGGGAAAGAACTGAGAAACACAAAAGGCTATCATCAATACATCACTCAACATTATAGTGTTCTTACAGGCAGCACAACCAAGATAAAATCGGCAAGAGGTAAAAGCTATAATCAACTGTAAGGGACCTGCAAGTCCAGAGAGAACCCAAATGGAAGACTAGCGCTTTGCTTTCTAGGCGTGTTGGCTGTGTAAGAAAGAGGACGCAACAAATATATATATAGTAGCGCTTTTTTCACACGTCATCGGCTTCTACGTTGAGTACTCATGATGGAATTAGGAGGTGAAATTGGAAATGGAATTCATTTCCTATATTTGATATGATGAAATTGGGGTGGAATTGGAAATAGAAATGGAAATGGAATTCAAAATGGATAAAAATGAATTCCATGATGTAACCCATGGAATTGTATTCAATTCTATGGAATTGATTTTTTATCTCTCATTTTTTTCCTATATTTATATCTATTTCCATCTCCATTTCCATCTTCATTTCCATTTGCATCTCCATCTTCATCAAAATCAATTCAACGTACCAAACGAGCTAACTCACTAAGGGCTAATATGAAGTTTTTTTCACAATTTTGATCTAGAATTTAGATTTTTTTAGAATAGATATTAAAAATAGTTTTTACAGATTTTGAAGTAAAATTTAGATTTTGAAAAAGGTTTAGAGAGTTTTGAATTTTACGGATTCTGAGGTAAAAAGTAGGTAGGATAGAGAAAAGTGAAAGAAAGAAAAAGTAGGAAAGAGAAAATTTATTAGGAGAAATGGTGTGATTTGATAAGAAAATAACTTTTCAAAATTAAGAATTTATATTCAAAATATTTTTTCTAAAAAATGTGAGTATTTAGATAAAACCTAAAGTTTTTGAGTAAAATCTAAGTTTTGAAATCAAATCTATATTTTAGAAAACGAAGGCAAACAAGCTCTAATAAGATGATTAAGGGCAATTTAAGTTTGGGCTCAGTAAGCAAGCAGCCCGCAATCCATCTATCAGCGCCCGTTGAAAATTTGACCGTTTTGGGCCGTCCAAGAGTAGCCCGCAATCTGCAATTAACGGTACGGGTTTTTGACCTGTACCTGTACCCAAAAGTTTAGATCTTTTTGTAAAAAAAATTATTAATTATTATTCAAGTTCATTTATTCCTCCCCCACTCTGTTCTCTAATACATTTTAGTTATCTGTATTTATTCTTCCTTGAATATTTGAGGCTAGAATTTTAAAGTCACTAAACTAATATGCGAAGCTATGATTTTGAGATGATATTTAAATATTGGTCTTACAAAAAGTTTGAAGACGCACTAATTTATAATTATGAATCATTTTTACCATTTGGCCATAGTGTTTTGTATAGCTTCTTCCAATTTAAATGTTTATTAAACTTCAAACTATATGTCTTTTGAAATCATTTTAATTTAGATTTTTTGTGATGTAATTTAGATTACTTTATACATTCATTAAAAAAACTCAGAGATGACAACGTAGTCAACACAATACTTCAAATTTTAATATTCCTCTTATCTTATCTATGAGCCACCAACAATTTAATTGTGTTGAAAAAGCTTATTGGACTAGTTCACTTGCTTATTATTTAGATTTTAGTGAAGAATGGGATTGTTATGGACCTTATGGTTATAAATGTTACAACAGGCGATGACAAATAGCATAAAAATGGAATAAGTCTTTTTTTTTTAAAAAAAATGTTAACGTTTAAATGGGTTTCGTTGTAACCCATATAACCTACCAATTTAATATTGGACGTTAAATTGGTTGAGGTATGAGTATAGGGTAACCCATACCTATGTAAATGTAAACGGGCGAGATGAGAGTGACAATGACTCAAGCTCTCTCAGGCTACTGAATGAGCAACATCGGCTTAGAAAGATCATTTTGTTCTTTAAAACTATGGTTTTTGGGTTAGGATAAATGACTTGATGGGAAAAAAAAGGTGATCTTAGACAATAGAACTTGAAGAATGGTTTTTAGAAAAACCATGGTTTTGTTAAAAAAAATTAAATGTGAGAAAAATGAATGTTTGGGCTGTTCTATCCAAAACCATGGTTTTGAAGGGTATCCAAGCACACACGATCAGTCTTTTCTCCTTAATAATAATAATAATTTTTTTTAATATATAATAATTACAATTTTCATTCTATAGTCTGCGTTTGCTCAAAACTGAAAATATTATACTCACTATTCATGACTGATAAATCTATATTTTGTATGAAGAAATTTCATTTAATACTGATATCTTAGTATGTTATTTGAGCTTAAATGAATCAATTAGAGGATATTTGTATTAATGAGATATTAAAGGAATTTGTTACCAATTTTGAGATATTTTGCCACTTCATACATTCTTTAAATTTCTATTCAAGTGCATAAGATCAGTTTGTGTTAATATGTAAGGAATTGGGGAGTAATGCTGAGGGATGAAAGCTTCTCTGTGCCACATGCTTCAGCCAACAAGTTTCTTGGTTGAAGCCAACGAGGTCCTAATGCTCTCTATGCCACATGCTTCAGCCAACAAGTTTTTTGGCTGAAGCCAACAACGTCTGACGTCCGTACAGTAAATCCACGTGTGCAACTGACTGAACAGTAACCAAAGGAACTAACTGCCCAACTAAGAAGGAATTAGTTAGAAACTAACTGGAGAGGGGCATCATCCTTTTATCCCAGAGCTACATCCCTTAATCCAGGGGACATATCCTTCTGGAGACACATCATCCACCAAAAGAGATTTCTGCAGTTCCCTCACTTCGTTCATCCTTCCAGAATCACCATCCATTTGCAGAGATCTCTGCAAGATCCATCGCTTTTCATCTCCATTCTTCCATTCCCTCATTTTCACCGACGCAACTGCTTGTGATCTCTCACATATCCGCCCAGCTCACTCACCCACTAATCTACCATCTCCACCAGTTCCAGCTTTACCTTTCTCCACCATTTCCAGATCCATCGCACTTCAACTCCACCACCATCCAGATCCGTTATTCATTCCCCCCTCACAATCTGACTCTGCTTCCAGCAACGCCAGGGCGAAAGCTATGAACGCCCTCGGTCGAGTTGCTCATCCCGTCATGCGTAGCTAGAGCACCAAGCCCTTGATGCAGATGAAGCTAGCTTGAGTCTTTGAACCGATAAGGGAGTTCCACTGCTCTCAACCTCTGTATCACTTTCACTTTCAGGATTGAAATTTTTGTTTGATGATTTTAATCCAAAATCTGTGACTATGATGTATTTGCTTGTTAATGATACCTTCATATTGATGAGTACGTTGGACATTGTACTGAGTTGGTGAATTAGTATTTGTGTTTCCTAACTGATTCTCTATCTCTGTATTCATTGTTTGGGTTACTATCTCAGGTTTGGGAATTGACTTTAATCCTGAATACCAGATTGCAAATTTGTCTCTGTTAAGTGTTGCTAAGTGTTATCAGTGAGTTAGAATTCAATTAGGTAACTAGGTGAAGTCTAATAAATTGATAATACTGCTAGGAAGGTGTTCCAAGCACTCTAACACTTAGTGCTTGTTTGGGAACTCCGTTGGGAAAATGGATTTTGCAGATTTTGAGGCATTTTGGGAATTTCGAGATGGTTTTACGGATTTCAAGATGTTTTTTATGAATTTCAAGATGGTTTTTACAGATTTCGAGATGGTTTTGTCTCGGTTTACGTGCACCGTTTGGGAAAATGGCTTCCCAAACAGGCACTTAACCATTTGAAGAGCTCAATCTAATTGGACAAAGATGGCTAGTGGATTCTAACATCAAGGGCATTCTCATATATTGCATTACAATTCATTCATTTCATAATTAAAAAATCCATCAATAAGTAATCTAGATAAATTCATTAGATGAAAGACTCTCATACACTCCCTTGTTAATTTGTAATTATCGCTCAATTAATTAGAAATTCATATAGACTCCTTAGAGATCATCTAGATTAGTGCCATTATATTGCATTTAATTAGCTTTTATTTGGAAGCCTCACGGCAGGCTTATCAATTACTAATGACTAGAGGCTTGGCTTGGCTTCTCGGCTTGGATTGTTAATATTCTCCTTGTGTTATGGCCCAAGTCTTTGGGGGAAAAAAGTATTTCAATTGACTGTTCATAACTTTCGTTGACGTATTTCTGATGATTTCTCTCTTTTTAAACTGCGATGCCCCTGTTTTATAAAATAGGGGTTTTTTGTGGTGTGTCTTCTTATTTTTATTGATTTGTTATTTTTATCCAAAAGAAAAAAAGAAAAGGATGAAAACATGACAATTTTTTATTTTCCAAAAAAAAAGAGAGATCTGCTGCAGATATTGCATCATAAAACACATTTGATCATTAGTGTGCGTCCTTCAATATTCTTCAAGTTCTATGTGTGTGATACGTCCCTGTCCTTGGGACGCTTCTACTTCAGATTGCAACAACCACTTCCTATCGTCCAGCCTCATTACTGTTAGGGTAAGACAATAGAAGATACTCAAACGTCTGGTGTAAAAAAGTTGACCTTCCATGAATCGCCCGTGAACCTCACAACTGTCTCTAAATAATGCCACTCAACAAGTGTCAGTGACACTGCTACGCTCAGATTATCGTCCCTCTACAGACAAATCACCTGTCGCCATTAAGCACATGCCCTGCTGGTCCCACCACAATCTTGTGTTAAGCACCTCCTATGGTAAGTAATCAATAACTTGTATGTTTTTTCAATGTTCTTGCCAGTGATCTTGGATGTTTTCTAAATTTATCTTTCATGTCTTCAACCCTAATCTTTAGTTATTTTCAGTAGTGAAAATTTAAAAAAAAAATGTTAAGGGCAAAACATATCCTGTCAAAATACTTCAGGGTGTTGTACCCACTTAATAAAACATACTGAGGCGTTGGATCAACCTTAACCATATATATATATATTACTAAACTCAACCATGTGATGGGCAGACTAGTCAAGAATATTCTGCACCATAACACTAAAAATCACAATTCCAAGTTGCCTGAGATGTAAAAAAAATGAGATCAAGCGCTAAAAACAGGGATTAAAACTGTGCATAATGTCAAGGATGACATTAATCTTCCGTATCTGATCTGAGTCAGTTGGAAAGTACAGAAAGTTGCATGAGCAGAAGCAAAGAGAGAAACAGGAAGCAAAGAAAGATGGGGGCACCATGAAGGTTGTTTGAGGAAGAATCAGAGAATTCAGAGGAATCCACAACTAGGGGCATTCCATCACTGTTTAGAGTGCAGGATTTTGGATCAGAGCCATCCGAGCTCAGCAGAAAAGCACGTAGAACCCCAGAGACCGTATGGATATAAGCTGATCGGTTCTTAGCCAGAAGCCACGTTAGGCCCATAAGCTGACAATCTTTGTTGTGGATCTTGGTGGTCCTGTCTTGTTGGGATTTGCTTGAATTTGAAGTCTTCTTGTTAAGCTGCACATATAGAAGTAACGAACTTTTTAATTAAGGAATCATACAGTGGGATAAGGGAACTTAGTTTGGTACAATCAAAAGTTGTTAAATAGCATCTTGGTCGTTGGTGTAACATCCACTCATACAAAAATAGTCAATGCCTCGCACATCATGGATAAAGCACTATTTAAAGAATGTGCATAGAACAGGGGAATTTCAACCAACCAACATGCATTATTAGTTTGTGTTGTACACTTGTACTGAAGCAAAATACTACAGCAAATGAAATGCCTTAACTAAAAGCCATCTTATCTTTTCTGTAATTATTTAAGGATTTGAAATCATATCATGTGCTTTTATATATAAACTTGATTGATGATGTGGAGCCATGTAATTTTTTTGGAGTGTGAGGTGAGGTGAGCCATAGTGTTCATGGTTTGTGAATACTGAATAGTAAGGCTTCATACATACACACATATTGATGATTACGCAAAAAGGACAAAACTTTCGAAAATTAGACTTCAGAAACAGTAAAAACAAAACCAAAAGAATCCAAAGATGCAGTTGTCATCTACTGCTCCAGAATCTGTGCTAATTGGAAAATAAATCTGACTAATGTCAGCAAATAAGGTGAATATTTCCGAGGAATCAGATAGGTAATCGGATCTCATTTACAGCCATTTTGCAAAGGTACTGTGCCAGAAAGAAAGAAAGAAAGAAAGAAAATTTGTGGATTGACATTAAATTTTTGGTTGCTGCTCTACTGGCCATCATCTCTAGCTGCGAAGGCTAGGAAACAAGAACACCAGTATGGACAAAAATGAAGTCACGGGTCTTAGATGGTAAGAAATGATTTATACTGTCTATGGCATTTAAGGAGTGTGCTCGTTCTTTATAACAAAACTCTGGCTTAATTCATATGTCCCAAATATTCTGATTAAAAATGAAGCACTACATCCCAAATACGCTTGAAATTAGCTAAAGGACCAATATAGAACAAGGATCTCTAACAATGGCATTACAGGTGGTATATCAGTTAGTACGATTATAAAATAATTTCTTCGAACCTTGACG
This sequence comes from Vachellia pachyceras, assembly GCA_025593235.1. Classification (NCBI taxonomy): domain Eukaryota; kingdom Viridiplantae; phylum Streptophyta; class Magnoliopsida; order Fabales; family Fabaceae; genus Vachellia; species Vachellia pachyceras. Next base: position 42,430 of record JANTPZ010091783.1, read on the forward strand.
TTAATGTAGTTGAGTAATTTGGAAGATATGTTTCATTTGCTTACGGGTCTTAGAGGGTGGGAATTGATTTATACCGTTTATTTATGGCATTTAAGGAGGAGGCTTGTTCTTCATGATAAAAATTTGGCTTATTTTACCCTTCAAAATATCGTAAGCCATCTAGCTAGTTCAGTGCCATATCCCTACTATTCTGGAAAGGGAAAAAAGACAAAGAGGAACTATATCCCAAATATGCTTGAAATAGCTAAAGGAACAATATAGAACAATGATCTCTACCAACTGCATTGCAGGTGGTTGTATCAGTTACTAATATGACTATAGTTATAATTTCTCCGAACATTTAAGTTAATGCATTTGAGTAATTTGTCACAACTATTTTACTTCCTCACAAACAGTAGCATTAACAGTAATGTTCATGTTCCTGAACCACATATGCTCTGATTCATTGCAGAAAGTAATTAACCATCATCCAAAGTTAACTAAAGCAAAAAGGGAAGATAACTTTCCCGATTACCAAGCATGAAGAAGATGAAGATGAAACCTGATTAGCTTCTTCATCTTCTTCAGTTTTAATCAAGATCCATCAGATTCAAAAGCCATACTGTACCAAGCACAGAGGAAGAAGACAAAGACATGGAGGCAAGAAAATGAATCAGTTACCTTATAGAGACTGTTTAAGCACTTAGAGCAACCACCAAGACCGGGCAATTTATCGACGTTGGAGCTACTACTCAAGCAATTTCTCTCTAGCATTCTCACACTCTCATCCTCAGCAACTTGCCCATCCTGGTTCACTGAAAACGCCTCAGGGCAGCTCAAAGGGTGTAGCCTAATACCACAATAGCAATACACCACATCACAAGTCTCATTGGGCTGAACCAGATCAATCCCCTTCACTTTCAAAGCCTTCCCCAAGTCACTCACACAAGTCTCCGAATCATCCGGAAGCAACGGCATGTCATACGACGCCGTATGCACATTACGACCCTTCGATGCACCACCGACCCTGCCAAGCGCGGTGGCTGAGTAGGCAGAGTACAGCCAGGCCGCCAGCACAGGACAACACCGGCTACGGTGCAGCTCCCCGTCGGCGTGATGCTTGGTAGCACCACAGGCGCTCTTCACCCCATGGAAAAACTCGTCGGAGAGGTCTAGAGGGCAGCCGACAACATCGGATTGCTCTGGAAATGCAGGGATGGTGACGGGCGAAGAAGGGTGGAGGGAAATGGGCTGAACAGTGGCAGCATCCGGGTCGGGTATAGCAAGAGTGAGAGTGAAGAAGACAAGGGTAGTGAACAAAACGAGAAATGGAGGGAAGGACATGGAGATATGAGAGAATGCAGTGGTGGATGAATGAGGAAGAAGAAAATGAAGGAGGAAGGAATGCTGAGAAGAGAGCAAGGGAAGGGGCGAGAGTGAGAGAATAAAATAAGGTGGAAGCAAAAGATGGTGGGGTTATGCAAACTTTCTCACCATGCTCGCTCGCACAAGTAGACCTCTGCTAAGTGTACAAGTGTATAATAGTTAAAGTATACTTTTAATCCTTTATATTTATCAGATTTTATTTTAATGCTTTAAATTTAAAAAATGCACTTTCAATCCCTTAAACTTAACGCCGTTAGTTTCTCTTAACGGAAAATGCTAACTTATCAAATTTAATCGATAATTGTACAATAAAACGTTGACAAAGTATACTCACATTTTAATTATAATTTAATAATATAATAAATTTGATATTTTAAATTGTGTAAAATAAAAAAGTATCTAAAATAACAGTATTAAGTTTGATGAGTCAGCAATTTCCGTTAGAAGAGACTAACGGCGTTAAGTTTGAGGGACTAAAAGTGCACTTTTTAAACTTAAAGGACTAAAGTGAAACCTAACGCAAATATAAAGGACTAAAAGTATACTTTAGCCTTATTTATATTATAATCACCCAGGCAAAAACAAGCTCCCTTTATCGCCCCAAGTATACTTTTTTAAAAGAAAGTTCTTAATTTTTACTCTGTTTAGAAGGTGTTTTTCATTTTTTTTTCCTACAAATTTTTGTATAGTTTTGACAAGTATTAAAAATTTTTATGTGCTCCCTTAAATTCTTAATACAAAACGCTTCTAACAACTTTATAAGAATTGATGAGTGCTTTTTTTTATAAACACATCAATTATCTATTAAAAACAATCATATTCAAGATATTGTTAGCATTATATATTATATGTGAATATTTCTTCTAATAAAGATTTGAACTTGATTGGTTTGTTATATTATCAGTATTAACCTATTGTGTCCAACTCATTGATGAAGTAGTCAAATTTAGTTGATTGAATAATAACTTATTTTACATCTAAAAGGGCAATTGCTTTATATAAATTTGGATATTGTTACTGATACTGACCCTGTTTGACGACACTTTTGGGAGCCCCAAAAGTTCAATTAACATTGTTTTTCTGTAAAACAAGATGATCTCATTCACATATTTACCTCAACTTACGTAAAAGCACTTTTACACCGTATTCCCAAACATGCTCACTATTTGGATACTTCTATGGGAGTAGAATAGAGTTTGAGGGAGGAAGTTACACTCTTTGTTTAGGAATTACACACATCTTAATACAAACAAATCATGCATAAATATATTTTTAATCCCCCAATTACATGTGACGATGGGTTTCAAAATGTCATTAAGAATCATATATTTGCATAAATTACTTTTAAAATTCCCGTTAAACACTTTGACATAAGGACTCCACCTATAGCAGAGTTATGCAAATGATCCATTATTTTTTTTGGTTAAACCATCTAGTATTCTAGGTTGGAAATTCAGACTAATCCAGATTCAAATCAGGTGGATCTTTTGCAGAAGGCAAAGCTCTCCCACCGAGTATTTTAATAGCAGCTGCATTCCCATCACCAGGATTCGAACCCTGAACATATGGTTAAACTAGTGCAATACCTTTAAATGATCAATTATTTATTAACCCACAGGGATATTATAATTCAGAATTACACACACAATAACTCTTCGTGCTTTTTGCACCATGTTTTGACTATTATACACTTAAAATGCCAACAATAATGTGATCCATTTATTAATTCATGTCATAGTGTGTGGAAGTCGGAGACAGTGTAAGTTCACATGATTTGATAGATATTATTTATTGTTTTCATTTAAGAATAACACAAAACTGCTGATGGCTTTAATTATTCCCACCACCACTTGTTTCCTTGCCTCACCTCTCAATTTAAATTCTGATGGATTTAATTTTCATTTTAAAATTATGCTTACTAAAGAATTTAATTATTGTTTCAAAAATCAAAATTATTCAATTAATATTACTGTAATGTTAAAAATAAAATTTCGCATACGAATTTCATCATTTTGAGTTTTAGAAATAAAAATCACATTTTTATTAAATTGGAGATGAGATTAAGAGCTAAAAAATGGCATTTCATATTAAACTGGAGATGAGATAAAAGAAAAATGAAAAATTCTCCGAACAAAATAAACTCTTCAAACCCAAAGAACCAGGGATAATTAAGGAAAACAATTAGAATTTCCAATAATATTAATTTATTTAATTGGGTAAAAGATACTTGCATACTATCTTTAATATACTAGTTATTTATTTAATACGGATAGATTAAAAAAAGTTAAGTAATTATTTAATTATAACAAATGTGAGATGATTTTTCAAAAATATCTTTGTACATTAGATTGTATATCAATGTTAGATAAATTAGTTTAAAAAAATAATAAACATGAGAAATAAAATTGATTAAGGCCTTATATTAATGACTAGCATCAATCCACTAACTAGCTTATATATTTAAGACAAGAGGAGTATGCATAGAGAATACTAGAGCTTTTTGGATAGCCCGTTGGGAAAACGAACACGGATTTTGAGGCAGTTTATGTGAGAGGAAAAGTGTCTCGGTAAGCGCACCCGTTGTGCAAACGGGCAAAACAAACGGAGCCTAGAGCTTCTTTTTTTGCTAAACTCTTGTATCCTCTTCTTGAAGGTAATTATATTCAAAGCATTATAATGCGGGCGCTAAATGTAAGTATATCTTCCAACAGAATTCAAACTTTAGTTTATTATATGGTAAAGGAGTATTCCCTACCGTTAGATCACATCCCGTTAGTTATTAAATAAATGTTTAAAAACATAGTGGAGTTAATAAAGAATTGTTGAGTGTTACCATTGTATTTTCTAGGGGGCAAACAGTGGTTTAATTAGAGTTTATGTGGCAGATTGATTTAAGAGTGGTTTAATAAGATGAAAAAAGTTGTTTAAGAGTTTATGTGGCAGATTGATTTAAGAGTGTTTTAATAAGATGAAACAGTGGTTTAAGAGTTTATGTGGCAGATTGGAGTCAACCCAGAGTCCGATCGATTATATTAAAATAATAAAATTTAGTAGATCATATTTTATTTTATAAAAATTAAGAGGTAAAGCCTAGGATATTATTTTATTTTACCCATATTTAAAATTTTTAGAACTTAATTAAATATCAATGATAAAAATAATTGGGATAAAAAGAATTAATTTTATCTTATTTTCCCATGAGTAAATTTGTTTAAATAGAAAATAAAATATTTTTTGTACAATTTTTTTTAAAAAATTAACAAATTACATCTTCTCACTCCAGTTCCATTTTTTCAAATTTTTTTTAAAAACCGGTTAACCCATCCAACCGCCGGTTTGATTCCATCTCCGATCAAAATGTCAACCTAGACCAATTGATCTTATTTTTGTTTGGAAAAAAATAAGATACGGCTTGAGTGCCATACCAATGGGAAAAAACTACTTAACGGTAATATCATAAATTTAACGATAAAGATTAGTCTCTCATAATATGATAAATTAATATGTGATTTTTTTATTAAAAGATATGATTACATTTAATATTAAATAATGCCTCAAATATAAATTTACCTCTCACATATCTCAAACATTAGATGTGAATAGAAAAACAATGCTAACATATCTCAAACAGTAGATGTGAATAGCAAAACAATGCTAAATATCCATCATCAAATAATAAAAAAAAATTTGACGCACGGCTTTTTTATTCTTTTAGTAGTTTTTTAGGGGGCAATTGGAGAACAGCCTTATATGTGTTGTGATGTGCGTAATTTCAGTGAATGATTGCTCCTCCTCGTGCATGTGAATGGACCTACCTACGGCTACATTCCAATACGGCAGTAACAAACAAGAAGCACCATCCTCAAAAGCAAAATCCTCTTCTTTTCTTTTCGTTACTTTTATTATTTCTTTTATATGAATTTATTCAGCCTTTTTTTTTAATCTTAACTTGTTAATTAGATCAACCATCTAGAGTCCTGTAAAGAGACAGGGAAAATTTGAAGGAAAAAAATATTTAATGAGATTATTAGTGATTCCTCTTAATTAATAAATCATATAACGATTTAGTTGTTATTTTGTGTAATCTATATACCCAATTTATAATGTACACGTTGACCCTTCTTCCAAAAAAAAAGCTTTTTTTAAATGAGAAATCTTTTTAAATTAATTATTGCTTTTTGACTTTTTGTTGACTCCATTTGCTTCATGGCCTGACATGTTCTGTCGATGCCTTGAATGAGATCTAACTCATATTTGTTTGTTAAACTATTCATGTATAAATTAGCGTTTGGAGAAATACATTTGTGTAAATTAAAATAAAATTATTCTTATATACTTACTTTATAAATCGTAAATTAAATAAAGAAAATAATTTCCATCGTCAACCTAAACATGCCTTAATTTTCTCGTATCCCAATATGGGTGATCTTAAAAGCAACACCGACAAAAATAGAAAAAATAAAATAACAATGTTTACGCCATTTGTCATGGGTTTGGGATAAAAAATATAACCATGACATTTTTATAAACAAAATATGTAAAACTCCAGTTCTATTAACAATTGATGTATATTTTTTCCCAATCATCATCGGTTTGTGAAATTGGTATGTTCTAACGAGGGAGGGTGGAGTGGACTTTATATAGAAGCCTGGTGGTGAGGCTGTGTGATCCACCCCACCTGGAGCATACCACAAATATTCAAACTAACCAACTAAATTTTAAAGTGACAAAGATATCACTAGAAAAATTACAACTCTAGTAACCAACGGTTGGTTGGATCAAATAGTAAGCGGCTTGTTCCAGCTTAAGTAAGGTCTCAAGTTCGAGTCCTTGTGTATGCAGTAACCACCGTTGAGAGACTCACCCACCATTTTCATGTGCGCGATGCGGGTCGGATCCGGATTAATCTGGGCAAAAAGCTCCGGATACCGGGCGGAAAACCAAAAAAAAATTTACAACTCTAGTGTTTTGAATATTGAGTTATACATTCTAATTTTTTTTATATTGTTAGTCAATTTTGATTTTGATCATTGCACATAAGTTATAGCAGATCTAGTTAGCAGTTCATATCAGCATATTTAATAGTGTTAATATCATAGTAGCGAAATTAACATTATTAAACTTAGATCTAAACAAGCAAACAAAACCAGTAAACAAATGTATTCAAAACCAGAACTCCTATTATTTTTATATGTACTCTGGAATGTATGTAACCTTCAAATATTTAACTAAAAGTGCAAAATGTACTCCATTAACAATACTTGAATAATAATGATAATATTTGAGAATGGGTTCCAACTAAAGATCTTTTTGTTCTAATTAGATCAAAGTCGCACTAATCTCTAAAAGCAGTTCAACAAACAAACAAACAAACATACCATAGCAATCTTGTTCATTACTCTATTTTCAACTTTGTTTTTCAAATCACCATCAATGACGCTTTTGGTGTCCTCTCTAATCATTCCACTTTCCCTACTTCAACATCACTAATTCCTTTATTTAATCCAGCTTTAATTTTATAATGATGTCTCCTATGCCACCTTTTTGTGCTTTTGCCTTTAGGGTTCATCTTTTCATATAAAAGTAAATGGGGAAAGGGTTCCTCTGTTTTCAAATCTTGTTCATAATCTGCATTTCCATGTTAGAATTTTATCAGAATATGACATCTCATGGAGGCATTATGAGCATACATGCCATCTTTTTTTTTTGTTGCTTTTTACAAAGATTAATTATGAGTCCAAGCAATCATTCATCAATAAGAGGAGGAACTCTCAATTAGCACATATTATGATTACATAATTTTGCCATCTTCTGGGTGAGTGATCTTATTATTCTTTTGAGAAAGATCAGCTCCCAAACGTGAACAAGCATCTTTCATCAACAACACTACTGATGTTTAACTTGTTTTTACCTCTGGTTTTGCATTGTTAATCGCAGTCTAATCTGCATTTGCCCATTTCACCGTTAATTAATTGTACTGATTATTTGAGAGTTGAGATAGATCCTCAAATATTTTAACCAACTCATTCCTGGTTATCATGCTTAATTACACACAGTCCGTATCTTATTATTCTTTTATTATAAATGATATCAAATTCAGTCCGTAGTTGCATGATCAAAACCCAATTCAGAAAAGTTTGAGAGGAAATATATTGGTGTTTCAACAAGTTTTTGCCCCTAATTTTACCATCTTTCTTGGGGTCCTAAAGACGCAGCATATCAGTTAACCATTGAACAAAACCAATCATTGATATGTACACACACACATAATATATCCAACAATATGGAAAAAGCAATAATTATGGAGCATGATTTTTATTAGAGATTTAAGTGTGGAGAGATTCTTGATACACCTCTGTAATCATTCAGCAATGAAAAGGAAATTTTGCAGCACTAAAACGATAACAATGATTTGGAGTGACTATGGAGAGAAGATGGGCTCAATTATGGTTTAAGTTGATGGACAATGCTTTTTTAAAAAAAACAAATGAAGAACACTTGAAGACGGAAATCCTAGGAATTTTTTTTTCTCTTTAAGATACTATGCTATCTCAATCATTACCAGGCTGTCTCCTATTGATTCAAGGATTGGGTATTCCACATCTTACAACGGAAAAGGGAAGAAGCAAACTGTATTAAAATGGCAATATGCTGAGATAGAATCAATCTGTCATGTGCCAAGAATTGGATGTTATCTTGTCCAAGTAACCATATTAAGAGACTGCTTATATAAATCTGGTTCAAGGTAAGCTACAGAAACGCTCCAAACTTGACTAAACATAATGCACATAAAAAAATGGATAAAACAAGTTGCCAGAACAGTTCAAAATCAGTAGGCCTCAATGCCAGAAACAAACAGAAGTTTAGAGTTCTGACCCCAAGAAAACACACAACAAAAAGAACAACAACCAACATATGGGTTTCATCATCACTCGTGTGAGCCGATGGCCCACATATCAGATATGAAACTGTTAAGAACGATACTACACTTGATTTTAGCTGAAGAGTTGGCATCACTAGATTAGCTTCTCTAGCTGTACCGTTTGGCTTCCTCCATGTTATCCTGGAAAGGGTGGCTGTCAACTTGTTCCCTTGTGTTAATAGCCTCACACAGTACAACCGCCAAAGAAAAATTCCACAAAAAGTTGTCCACTCCAGTAAAGCTTAAGACCTTCAATAATTCACCATAACTCAGCATTTGTAGGAGGTTGTTGTTGACCTAGCCAGCTGTTGGAAATTGTGCCCTAGGGGTCAATCATTGTACCTCACACATTATTTATTTAATGTATTTTTCTTCATTTAATTATCATATGTTTCGCATGTTTATTACGATAATTGCATTCATAGACAAATTATGTATATTATCTTAAATGCCCATAGTTAGTTGTCTATGCGGGAGCATAGATAAGATAAGAACAGTATGACTTTGATGAGGTATGGAGATATGAGTTAAAGTCATAGGCACTTGTAAGAGTACAAGGTGCTGGACCGACCTGCTATGAGAAAGCTTCATGGATTAAATCATTAGCTTATCTCATATGTAATCATGTCACAATGCCCTTTAACTTGAGATCATCATGGATTCCTGCATGAAAGTCACTAAGCTTTGACCTAGTCAAAAGTCACCTTTGATCGGGTGATGATAAAGGTTATAATCGGGCTTAAGGATTTCATGTGGAGGAATGTGAATGATCAAGATGGAATTTGTCCCTCACATTAGTTGTTGGCTAATGTTGGCTAATGTTGAATTTAGCCCACTGCCAACTTCATATGGGCCTATAGGGTCGCACGTAAGAACAGCCCAACAAGAGCTTTAATCCTAGGGTTTATTCTAATTATATATATAAATTCGAAATGACAATAATATTATATGTTAGTATTTAATTTATTCGATAAATTAAATAACTGACATTAATGTTCAGAATTAATTTATAAAGATAAATTAAATTCATTGGCTCACTATTTGGATTAATTATATATGGATATGATTTGATCAAATCAGATTAATCTAAATCAGAATTGCAAAATTCGAATTTCATCTTTTGAAATTCAAATTTCAAGATTAATAAAGATTAATCTTGAATATCTTTTTGAAAAATCGAATCTCAAAATTAATAAAGATTGATCTTGAATATCCTTTTTGAAATTCGAATTTCAAGATTGATCTTGGATATTTTTTTATATATGAATTCGAATTTTAAGATTAATTGAAGATTCTAGAAGCTCTATTTGAGTTTTCTAAATATGGGAGCTCGTGAATAGAAGAGATATCCCATTCTGAATTCGAATTCATTCTTGAGCCAAAAACCCTAGAGAGAATGAGTGAAACTGAAACGGCGCTAGCTCGCTGCCGTTGTTGGAGACTGTTCGCGTGAATACCGATAGAGGGAGGCGATCAAAGAAACGTCAGTTCCTCGTGATCGGAATCAAGAACGCGGAAGGTTGTGGAATCTGAAGAGATCCAATCGCAAAGGAATGAACTCGAAACGCAAAAGGTACGACTCTATCTCCTTAATCTAAACGCCTTTGACAGATCCGTATTTGGGATTAGAAAATTTTAAATTCTGCTGCTTACATTCTAATTCCAACACCAGCAACAGAAACATGTTATTCAATTTGCATTCGAGTCTTTGATGCTCATTGAAATTTTAGATTGACAAGTATTTTGAAATGAAACTAAAAGCTCCAGAGTGAGTGGCAGGGTGTAAAACTGTATTTCTCAACAAAAATTTCGTCTATTAGCTATTGACAGTGTTGCTCACAAAACTCATTGGAACCATAAAGCTTATATCTAGTTTTGTTTAAAACTTATTGATCAGGTTCTTCTAAATTTCTCTATTTTAGTTTTCACTTTGTTTACTGTCACTGGAAATTAATGAAGAAATAGCAGGTGCATTTTTTTTTTTGGAGTGAAAGAGAGAACTTTATTGCCAAAAGAAATAGCAGGTGCATTTTTCAGCGTCACTCTTCTCACCTTGGTACCTAGAAGCCAGTGGCTTTTTTTTCAGTTCTGGGTAAGTTGATTTGGGGCATGTGGGCCAGAATATCTTGGGCTGCCTATTTATGTCACGAGCCCAAGCACCGCAACCGTAGTAAGGTTCAGAACCCAACTCAAACACCAAAAAAGAAGTCAGGAGCATTAATGGGCCTCAAGGTAAGTCCATAGCATTAATGGGCCTCTGAACAATTTTGACTGGACTTGGTGGGGTGCGCCAGGCCCTTGCAGCAGTGCAACACATGGGCGACACATGAGGGCCCCAGCAGCAAGCTACTGTGGTGGACCCTCCCCCTAAAAAAATAAATTTAATATCATGTGGGCCGATGGTCCACGTATCAGATATTAAACTGATAAGAACAGATACTACACTTGATCTTAGCCAAAAGGCCGAGAAAGGTATGCTTTGGATTGTGTCTTAGCTTGGCTTTTATATCTGCTCTATGCATAGAGGCTTTTCTAACTCCGTGATGTGGGACTTCTTAGGTGTGGCTGGAAGACCAGACTCAAAACAAATTGGGGATGGAAGATAGAACTCTGGACCTGTCTGCATTAACAGTGAAAGTGAATGCAACTGTTTACGAGGAGTTTTACATCAACTTATGTAAACATGCTTTTGTAACCAGTCTTCTTTTGATACAAACTATTTTTCCAACTGTAATTTACTGCTTACAAGATAAATATGCGAAATGAGTTTTATTTCAACTTAAGTCAAATTTTTGTTCTCAACACCATCAGGACCACTGCAAATGGAACCTTGATTACGATGAACAGCACACATAGTCACAGACTCTTTTCTTTTTGGGAATAAAACTGGATTCCATTCCTCAAAAGGATATCACAACAATCTAATCAGTGACTATGCTGTCATCAACCTCCTCCTCTCCAATCAAAGGTGGAACGGTGATCACAGGTGCAAAAACTGACATCTAGCCTATACGAGTTTTAGGCTAACTGATCGGCAATACAAGTGACAAAAACGGATGCTGCTAAAAACAGAAGGCTCGAATAATGAGTGGGAAGTTTGAATCTGGGTTTATATATAAAGCATCATCAGACGGAGATTTTACTCAGAAGCTATCAAGAATCGAAGGCCGCCGATTCACAAACCTCAACCTTCTTAAACTGGAGTCTTGCGACATACTCATATTTATCTTTTTACATTAACAAGTCAATACCTCTTAAAAGGAAAAATTATTTCTAATCTAAGTCATAAAAAATGGTGAAATGAGAAACATCACCATGACTATTACAAAGAATATAAGCAAACTCAAGTACAAATGGGGCAAATGACTAATCCATTTTCATTACAGTTAGTGCATCGCATCACAACCATCCTCCCCTGTTTCTTCTGACCCATTTCTTCCTCCTTCATCGCCATTATCACCACCCTCTTGGAGCTCCCATTACACTTATCACAAGGCAAAAACCTAATATCCCCACAACCCTCACAAACTGAACCAGTTTTCTTTCTGGGCACACCTTCTAGAAGCTTCCCTAATAAACCATCCTCCAATATCCTCAGTACCTCTTCCACCCCACCAATGTAGCTTCCCTTCACAAACACCCTCGGAGGCACAATCGCCTCCTTCTCCTTCCCTTTGAGTAATTCTCTTAGCTCCTCTCTGAATCCTCGATCCATGGACACATCTCGCTCACAGATTTGAACTCCAAAGCTCTCTATCGCAGCCCTCACAGCATTGCAAGTTTCGAAAGTCTTCCGAATGCCTCTCAACGTCGTCGTGTAGATCACCACTCTGTTTTCCCCATTGGGCGGGCATATCCTCTCGAAACGGTCCAGTAATGGCTCGACTGAATCGAATTTCATGGAAACACAGGAAGGTTTCTGAAGATTGAACTGGTTTAGGTTCGGGTTCGAGTTTTCTTTATCCAAGGTTGAATCTTTAATGGAGAAGGGTTTGGGTGGAGGCAGTGGAGAGAATCGGAAACTGTCGGTGTCAAGACCTGCCATGAGCTCCCAAGAGTTTATGACCTCCGGTTCGGACCAGAGGGGCTTGGGTTCGCGAAGTGGGCTGGAGAAGATAGAGCCGAGAGTGAAGCGAGTAGGTGGGGTGGTGGTCGGAGACTGAGGAGGGTCGAGGTTGAGGAGGCCATAGGTAGTGGAGGTGAGAGAAACGATGTGGTGGCCGAGAGCAGAAGCACCGCCGAGTTGAGGAAAATCGTCCGTGTGATTGATCAAATTAGAAGAGACACAACCCATGACTCTTGAAGATTGATGCAACTTGTGATTCTGTGTGTTTTTAGATTTGAATTTTGTAGGAAGAGAGTGGAAACAAGGCGAGTGGAGACCACGGTTTAAATTTGGAATGCTTCAGTGCACTTTACTGCCATTTCTGATTTCCCGTCTTTTAATTATTGTCGTGTTCAATCTTTTTAACGCAATGGGCCCCAGGCGCTAAAGTACGCTAATTCAAAGTTCAAACTGAAAATAAAGGCTTACTTAAGTTTAAAACAATTTTTTCTCTTATTAGCCTACTAAAAAAGTATTTTTACGTTTGTAAACGCAGTGGGTCGTTTGTAAACGTCGTAGAAATTCTTTTTACGTAAGTTGAAATAAATATGTGAAGAAAATTATCTCATTTTATAAAAAAATATTATTAAATCTACCAAAAACCCACCCATTTATATAAGTTGCATTGCCCAATCGAATCCGTTTGCTCTAATGATATAGATTATCTCTTATTCTCATGTATGCAATTTAAAGTAACAAATAAATTATCGAGTATAATATTCAAGAATCTTATTAAATTAAATAATAATGTGTTGATGCAAGTTTCCAATGTGTAATTGTGTATGCTCCACGCCGCAGGTATGATTAGATTTAAATAAAGTAGTATTCACGTTTAATATTCAACATTAAATATTATTGAACTTGTCTGGAAAAATTTATTTACTCTCTAAAAACACATTCAATAGTGTTTTTCACAAAATAAAATAATTTCCTCCACATATTTACCTCGACTTACGTAAAAGTACTTCTATACCGCGTTCCCAAACGAACACACTATCTATAATAAGAAGATACATATTCTAAGTAAAAAATTTAAACAAAAACCAAACGACATAGTGGTAAGTGCAAAGGTTCAACGTCTAATTTGTATACGAGGCAAAAATTTTGTCAAAACATATTTATTATGAGTTCAACTAACAAAAATATTTTTCTCTCTAAGATTGTCTCAAATAATACGGGAAATTCACGGGAAAAATCCAGAAAACTTGTGGAATTTTTTTTAATAACCCTTTTCGGCCACTTGATGTCCAACATTTTTTTTCAGAATCATATTATCATACATTTAAACAGCCAACTAATTTAAATCGAGACTTTACGATTATAATGCATATCCTTATATATCTCTTTTAACAATGTGGGATTTAAACTCAATTTATTCATCTTGTGATCTAACTAATCCACCGTTAGATCAAATACCCTTAAACAAAATGTGTCGAATATTTAGGTGAATCAACTCATATGAACAGATAATTAAACCAACGATGATCTTTCCCTTGTTCATAAATTTACCTATCCACATCAGAATAAAATGAAGGCAGGCAAAATAATTAAACCTTTTTTTTTTTTGCTTTTTTTGAAACTCATAATAGTAAAGTGCATTGCTATTGGATCTCACAAATAAAAGTAAAAAAAATATTGTACAATGTCCTCGCATTAATCTCCATTCATAATTGTTTTCCTTATTGGACTTTTAGTTTTTAACATAAAAGGCAACTTCAACTCTTCAAGTTTTCCATGAGTCGTACGAGACTTTAGATGCTTTTACCCTTTCATGAATAATTCAGATCTCCATTAATAAAACAATAGATATGTTCACCACTTTCATAGCTAATGGTGGATGAATATATATATATATATATATATGTATATATATGTATGTACAGCCTTTTAAAAGGTATTCTTATTCTTTCTTTTTTTTTTGTAAAACATTTACTAGTTTCAACGAATTTTGAATATGTTTTATACAAGGTGATATTTAATAAGAGTTACGAGTGATGATGGAGATTGATATGATGTCCGAATCTAATGTCATCAACAATGGTAAAAATCATTTGAAATTTATAAAGAATTTAATGGTTTTTCCTTGTTTTTGTTTAATTTGTACGTGGGAATTAGTTAACTCGTCTAATCCTATTTATAATGCAGAAAGAGGGAAGGAATTTATTTATAAATTAAGTCATTAAATTTTTCATATTCATTTATTATTATCTTCAATTTGTTCTCATATTCCATATTAAACAATGATGGAGTTAAAAAATTGTTTAATTTTACGGTGTGATTAATGCAGTTTAAGATTTTTATTAGTATGTGTGAAACATTTATAAGTGAGTCCCATATATATATAGTAGAAATTAAAGGCATCAGAATCCAACACAATAAATGAGAATCCAGATTCAATTAATTAGTATATCTCACCAAACCAGCTGTCTAATGTCTATATAAGCTGGACAACAATAAGGCATGAGGCAGTTCTGAAGAATGTTGGTTGCTTCCGCAATGATGGAGGTTGTTTGGTGCAGCTCGGGAACTTGTTTTCTATGCATGTCTCTGCAGTTTGTTTTGGCATTGATGAGAAAACGAAATCTCGATCTGCACCAAACAACCTCCATCAATTGTTAACATCGATCCTGAAACCCATCCGGGTTATGAATAGCATGCGCGTATCGGAGAGTCTTACAAGAAAAGTGAGATTTATAGATTTATTATGTATCATCTTATTAGATATAACGCATTGTTATACATTTCTCCTATCGATAATTCGAGCATTGGTTCATCACGATATAAGAGACTAATCCAATCTGTTGATTTTCACCCAACGGATTAATTTTTTTGAGATTAGATTCTCACATTGGACTTGTGTTGGTAACAACCTAAAACATGTAAAATGGGTATATATAAGCTTGCAGGCTTTCAACTAAACTTTTAACATATACCAACAATGATTGACTCAAGTAGGGGGTTATTGAGTTAATCCCTCACAATTTGATGTACAAAGGTTTGTAAGTATTTGTAATACTTTGAACAGGATTATCTTCAATGAGAGTATACATGTGTTTTGGTAAAAAAAAATAAAACATTTGCCATCTTTGGGTTTGTAAGTTGTTGCTACCCACTAGGCCTACAGATTCTCAATTCAATTTTAACCTCATTGACAGGACTCTTGTTCTACATCATTTAAAGGGTAGAATATGTTTTTGTCATATCCGGGTATGTTTATGTTTTCAGGGTCAACCTATCCAATGCTTCATATGGATCAAGCGGTTCCAAAATGATTCTACCTTTATCCTTAGATGTGTTAAAGCTGATATATGTTGGATTATTCATTCATCTTTCTTCTCCCCTGCTATGGCTTCTCTCCAAGACTATGCACTAAAGAAAAATCTATTTGTCAGCGGTCACTAGAAAGCTCAAACAATATCATCAAGCAAGATATGTCACTTTGACTAAAGGCTTTTGTAAATGTTAAAAAATTTCCTTTAGAATTGCCTTACTTGTTCTTCTTTTTCTTTCGTGTCCGTTTTGTAATGCCATCAGTTGGGGTGTGAGCTTTCACTTTATCATATCAAAATATTGGATGTTGTTGTCTGCTTCGCCTATATCGCTTGCTGTAGAATGCAGTTGCATATGGTTTTTCTCATCAGTCATGCGTAGATCTGAAACTAATTTGCTTTAATGAAAAATGATTTGTAAGCGAATCGATTTCCTGAGATAGATGATAACTCCCAAAGTGGAAGGCTCTACCTTTGAAGCTACTCCCTCCTCTCTTCCTTCCCTCTCCTGGTGTCATTTGCTGAGTTGCTCTATCATAGTTCAGATTCGTAATCCGCTTTCGTGTGGGTACTTCAATCAGTCGGTCGAATTCGAGGCATGCACAAACCCCTTCAGCTTAAATGGAATTTGGATTTGTTACCTTTGTGTTTGGTTGTTGGGTTTGGTTGTCCCGTTCCTATTCCAGTGACTTTTGGGACGATCTCTATATTCATAGCATACCAAGGATGGAAGGAAGATTTACCTATTTGCTTCATCGTGATTCTATTTTCATTATTTTTTTACCCGTAACGTGTGATTCATACTGCAACTGTAGAATGCAACAATTGATGGGTTGATGTAATTTAGCTCGTGTTTAAAAGATACTCAGCAAGTAAACTTCTCTGAGGAAAAATTAAAAAAATTAATTACATCACTTTAAAATATATAATTTTTCATTTCTGTTTAAATTAACTTGATTGATTTATAAATTAATATATAATATAATGATATATAAATAAATACTTTTAAGTAGTGTATTTAACTTCTTTAATATCTCAAAAAAAAAAAGTCAAGAACCCCTTCCCTGATATTTGATAGCAATAATCTATGTATATTATACATTACTTCTGCATAAAAACATAGATAGCAGATAGTCAACTACAAGGCGCTTACAATGGAGTTCTAGAATGAGGCTGCAGAGGGGCAAAAAGGCATGAAACATTTAAAAGCAGAAATTAAAACAACTATGCACAAAATTCATTTTTCCCCCTATTTTCAGAGAAGGGGCATATGATGAATGCCTCCTCCAAGCCTTTACAAAAAGGTAGTATCAAATTAAATAAATAGTATTGCTTGCTCTAAGTACGAACCGCATCAAGCTTCTCTGCCAACCCATCTACTTCCTCATCATTCGTCTCTTCAATAGGTTCCCCCTGTTATAGCAACAATAATTTACACAACAATAATTAACACACAAGAAAATGTATTTTATTTTGAATGAATATTAAACATCAGAGATCACTTGAAAGCATATGTCTGTTACTTATATAGCTTGACTAAAATATGCCTAAATTATTACAGATAAACCAAAACAATAAATGGAAGGCATTTTCCCAAAGAATATACTGCCGGTAAAAAAAACAGAAAACACAAACAAAAAACTAGGGCCAAGCACACACAAAGGCAGAAAATATGGTTAAGAGGCATGAGTTTGAAAAGAGATTTCATTACCTCTGGATCTTCACTTTGTTTCACGCCTACACACTTGGAAGCACTGATGCTGGCACTCTTCAACAGGTTACGTGTACCTTGGTTTGGTCCATCTTGTGCAGCTTCAGTCCCATCAGGACTGTGAAGGGTTGTGGCAACGGCCGCAGCAGTTCGCCTTTCAAAGTCATTTTTTTGACTACCTTCATTCATAGTTGCGGGTACCCGTTCTCTAGAAAAGTGAAGTTTTATAGTCAATGAATAATGACTCCAAAAGTCTATCGCTTCACATGGTTTGAATCAAGAAAATAATACCCCTAATCTAAACCTGAGAACTGCACAAGGTCTCTTACCTAGGCAAGGAGGCATGCTGTCTCTGCAAAGGAGTGCTTCGTTCACCTTTGCCATAGTGCTCCTCAAGATGTGCAAACTGTCGCTTGAACCGATCAACCCCACTGCATAGAAAGATAAGGGCGGGACAGTTAAAAAATTGAGCCAACTTATAGTTGAAAATTAACAACCTTTGAAATGAAATTGGGTTTGCTTTGATTCTAGTTGAGAATCTCCAAAATGGAGCAGATGCAAACCATAAATTGAGTCAGAACAAGACAGCTATAACAAAGAATCTTGATATTGGATATCAATCTGGGTTGGTGCTTCTTGCTCAATAGCAACGGAACCCTGAGTCTATATATCAGAAAAATGCAACTATGCCTACACTGAGGAGCTAGTTTTTAGAAAATCCTTGAATGCCAACATTAAATAAGGATAAATTAAAACGCTTCAAATTATTGTAGCAAACACCGGCAGACAAAACGACACAGCAAAGCAAACAGAATTAATTTAGCTGATATAAGGAAAAAATCTATTAAGTTTAATCAATGCCATTATTGTTAGGCTAAAGTATACTTTTAGTCCTTTATGTTTGCGTCAAGTTTCATTTTAGTCCTTTAAGTTTAAAAAGTGCACTTTTAGTCCCTCAAACTTAACGCCGTTAGTCTCTCCTAACGGAAATTGCTGACTCATCAAACTTAACGCTGTTATTTTATATACTTTTTTATTTTACACAATTTAAAATATCAAATTTATTATATTATTAAATTATAATTAAAATGTGAGTATGTTTTGTCAACGTTTTATTACACAGTTATCGATTAAATTTGATAAGCTTATTATCTTAATGAATTAATTTACCATTAGATCTAAATAAAGGAATTAATGAACAAAAATTTATAAAGATTGATAAGCTTAACATCAGGTCCCAGCAGTAGCTTATCCGATTGTCATTAACAACCTCACTAGTCGTTGGATCAGGTACTGTTGGAACCTAATAATAATTTTACTAATTTTTAAAACATTTTATTTATTAATTGGATTACTTGAGACCTGATGTTAAATTTAGGATAACCAAACAAACCGTTGTGACGAGTGTAAGATGGAGAGGGAGATGAAAAGTTTGGTCAAAAAGGGAAAGAGAAATCCAACATGCGTTCACATGACTCTTTGATTAGATTCATGAAATGCGTTTTATTTGCGGCACAAATCAATCATTGTCCTAGCCTTTTAATTATAATTAATTTTAAACACATATTAACATAGATATCAATATTAAATTTAAACGTATGCTCTCATTCAAGTATAGCAGATGGCAAGTTAGTCAAATTCATGATGGATTTAAATTCGTACCGTAAACTTAAATCATAGGCCTACAAGAGTATATTTTTATCAATAAATGGCTATCAAAATATATAATTAAATAATTAAAATATAAAAATGACAACAATTTGGCTTAAATATATTTAAAATTCAAATAATTGAAATTAAATCTAGAAAAATTTACAATCAAATCCCAAATAGGATAATTAATGAATAAAAGATTCCAAAAATTCACAAGATTATCATAAAGGCCCGAAGATTCAAATAAGGTTGTTAATGACAATGGCGAAGAGCATGCTAATCACACGGCCTACCATTGACCTCTTTCACTGGATGGAAATATGCGGATGATATTTTTTACAAAAATAAAAAAAATTAATTAAATTCATTATTTATAGTAAATATAAATTGGTTTGTCATGTGTTTGATAGTAATTAATTTTTATGTTGAATGAATGGTCCTTGCTTGTAAAAATTTCCTTTTTATTTTAAACTGTTATGATTTATATGTGAGTGAAAGAGTAAACTTATTCATAAATAGTTAGATTAGATTGAAAGGAATATTTTGGCAATTTTAATTAAGAATACCGTTATTGATGAAAGTAAGAAAATTGATGTATTATTGGTGACAAGGACACAACGTGAGAATGATTAATTTAACGCAAGTGGTGGTGGTGGTGGTGAATGAAAGAAAAAGGAAAGAAACGATTTTATTTAATAATATAAAATGGCAGCCAGACGAGAAAGTGTGTTAAAATAAAACTATCCAGACACGCGCCTCATTTCTTTCATTACGCTCGCTGTCTCACGCATAGGTGATTGGAAAAACTTCTCAACATTCTAAGAGTACGTTCAACAGTTTATTTTGTAAAATGAGATAATCTCCTTCACACATTTACCTCGTAGTAAAAGTACTTCTCCACCTCTTTACCAAACGGACCCATGATAAGTTTGTTTGGAACAACATTTTCTAAAGTTAAACGTACGTTCAACAATATTTTTCCTTAAAACGAGATAATCCCCTCTATATATTTAACTCGACTTGTATAAAAATATTTTTTTACTGCGTTCCCAAACGGACTCAATAATTGAGTACTCCACCATTGCGGCATTTTTTTAGGGGGAAAATAAATTCTCGTGCACTTTATAGCATTTAAGATATATTTCAAACTCCATTAATCAATCATTAGAATTGAATAACTTTTTAAATTTATGCATATTTAATATGTATTGTATGTATGTTTGGGAATACATTGGGAGAAATGAGTTTACGGATTCCAATATGATTTTACGGATTTCGAGATGATTTTATGAATATTGAGATGCTTTTCACGGATTTTGAAATTTTTTTACATATTTCGATATGTCTTTGTCTTGACTCGTATGCACCGTTAGAAAAAAAATTTCCCAAACATACACATTATACATCATGAGAACAAGGTCAATGCAATTATAAATTAAGTATAAAGATGTATGATAATTGTATTGATATCGCTTATAAATAAAAAGAATTCAAAAATTTATTGGTTTCGCCTTGTAATGTTACCTTACTCCATCTCAAGCTCCATGAAATTAAGTATAAAAATTTATTGATATCACTTATAAAGTGTTTGTTTGGTTTGCCAATTTCTATTACATACTATTCTCAGAATCTGTAAAATCTCTTCTAACCAGTTCCCCGAATGCTTATGAAGACTAATTACAGGATTGGATTATACAAAAACTACAATTTTACTCTTTTCATGTCGTTTTATCTTTAATCAACCAAAAAAAATCAAAGAATCATCATCACCGAAAGTCGGTAAAAATTTTCTTTTAAAATTTTTATTGAATACAAATATTTAAATTTGAGTATCGGTATTTTCTATACACGCAACCACGGGTATTAATACTTTACATGCATAAAAATGCATTATATTTTATGCGTCCAATAAAATTTTTAATTAGAGACTTCCTACTGATTTTTAGGCTGAGATGTGGAAAAATTATAAAGCGATAATACATATACATCCACACACCTAGTACTTTATATTCCTAATTTAAGAATTAAAATAGCTCATCCATATGTGTCTTTGTGAATTTGTTGTAAGAAAGGAGTTTACGAATTTCGAGATACTTTTTACGGATTTCAAGATACTTTTTATCTTTACTTACGTTCACAGTTGGGGGAAAGATTTCTCAAGTATGCACATTAGCTTTATTAAAATACTCCAATTAATCATGTGGAACTAAACAACAATCCTTTGTTGGAATTCTAACATGTGTCATTAATATGAATACACTGGAGATAGAATTATAAATTGAGGTATTATCTTTGCAACAGTAATAAACATAAGTCCAACTCTTATATTAAGAAGTAGGAGCGTGTTAATACAGTGCAACATTTTAAGGGTACTAGGAGTGTATCCCTATTTTTTACATTAAAGTATATTTTTAGTCCTTTATGTTTGCGTCAGGTTTCACTTTAATCATTTAAGTTTAAAAAGTGCACTTTCTATCCCTTAAACTTAATGCCGTTAATCTCTTTTAACGGAAATTACTGACCCATCAGGCTTAACGCTGTTATTTTAAATCTTTTTTATTTTACACAATTTAAAATATCAAATTTATTATATTATTAAATTAAAATTAAAATGTGAGTAACTTTATATTACACAGTTATCAATTAAATTCGATGAGTCAGCAATTTTCATTTAGATAAACTAACGGTGTTAAGTTTAAGAGACTGAAAGTGCACTTTTTAAATTTAAATGAATAAAATGAAATATAACATAAATATAAAGGAATATTAACGTTTTTTTAAATGAAAAGCGGCATTGACATCCCTTGTTTCAGATAGGTCACTGCAAGTGGCTGAAACACAGAGCCATTGCCATTCAACCCATGCAACTCCTTTTTATTTTATTTTTTAAAAGTGTACTTTTAGTCCTTTATGTTTACATCAGATTTTATTTTAATCTTTTAAATTTAAAAAGTGCACTTTTAGTCCCTCAAACTTAACGCTGTTAATCTCTCTTAACGGAAACTGCGGATTCATCAAACTTAATGCTATTATTTTAAATCTTTTTTATTTTACATAATTTAAAATATCAAATTTATTATATTATTAAATTAAAATTAAAATATGAGTATGTTTTGTCAACGTTTTATTACACAATCATCGATTAAATTCAATGAGTCATCAATTTCCGTTAAGAGAAACTAACGGCGTTAAGTTTGAGGGACTAAAAGTGCATTTTTTAACTTAAAGGAGTAAAATGAAACTTGACGCAAATATAAAGGATGAAAAGTATACTTTAACCTTTTTTTTTTATCAAATTATCCATATCGATTAAAAAATGATTTAAATGAATGCAGGGATAACTTCCACTTCATGCGATTAAAGTGATGATTTTGACGAATTATTAATTTGACCAACTTTTCAGTATATTTAAATTGGTTCTATAGACTGCTCCTGCATATATCTGTTCATTTATTTTCAGTCCACTATTAATAAATGAACAGAGAATGGACAAATAAATGTAATTAAAGGGAAATTGGAAAAAAATGTTATGAAATGTGGAATGAAATTGAGTGCATGTTTGGCAACCCGTTACGTTAAGAATCATATTTACACAGGTCAAAATAAAATTATTCTCACATATTTACCTTTATTTATGTGAAATCATTCTCCTAACGGATTTCCAAACAAGTACCGTTGAACATGATTTTTGGTGGACTTTCTTAACTTGCTCCATCCGTCATCTGTCTGCGCTCTTCACCATCATTCAATCCTCGATCCATTTCTTCGTTCATATGACCTTATGATCATTTATTAGTTTGTTTGGTTTCACCTCTCAGAATCTAGGTTTGATTTCAAAACCCAGATTTTATTCGAGTACTCATATTTTTCGAAAAAAATCTATTTTTTATACAAAACCTTGATTTGAAACATAGGTTTTGAAAATGTTATTTTCTTGTCAAATCACTACATCACTCATACTTTTTCTTTCTTTCTCTTTCATCTTTTCTACATACTTTTTGTCTCGAAATCCGTAAAAACCAAAACTTCTCAAACACAATCACCATTTCAAGACCTAAATTTTACCATAAAATTTGTAAAATTTATTTCCTAAAATCTAAATTTAACTATGAAAAAGAGCTTTCAAACAAACCCTAAAATCAAATCAAGAGGGAATGTCTTGTTACAAGTCAAGAAATGGCAGACAGAGATGGTGACGGCCATTATACAAAAAATTGTTGTTAAGGTCGTGCGTGTGCGTGTGCGTGTGTGTTGAGTGAGTACTCTATTTTGAAAATGTTTTGGAAACCTACCTACTTTATTGAAATACGAACCGCAACTGCTCTCACTACAGTTTTAAAGTCAAATCATACAACTTGTTAATGTAGTAAATATATGAAGGAGATTATCTCGTGCCTGTTTAAAAAGTCATTTTCCCAAACAGTGCACGTAAGTCGAGATAAAACCATCTCGAAATCTGTAAAAACCATCTCGAAATTCATAAAAACCATCTTGAAATCTGTAAAACCATCTCGAAATTCCCAAAATGCCTCAAAATCTGCAAAATCCATTTTCCCAACGGAGTTCCCAAACAAGCACCTCGTTTTACAGAAAAATACTGTTGAACATACTTTTTAATAAAAAAGATATTCAAAAACAACACCTTGCTAACATTTTGCACAAAGCGATGAAAATGGAAATATTCAAAAACTCAAACCTAATTTAATAAAAAAATAAAAAAATTATTCTTTTAGTCACTCAACTTTTAACCTATTTATGACTAAATCCCTCAATTATGATTTAGTGTGACTCAGTGTCTTGATTTTTTTCTATGTTATTCATTTTTCAATATACTCCTCCCATTCTTATTATTTACTTTCTCTATTTTTAAAAAATTAAATAAATTATATAAAAAAGTGTTTATATTTATCTTTTTATAAATAATTTGTCTTATTTATTTAATGATATATAATATAATATTACATATAAATAAATAGTTTTAAGTAATCTATTTTTCTTAATCTCCTCAAAAAATCGATTGACTCTTATATTATAAATCAGCTGTGTTATAAAAGTTAGATAACTAATTTGATAATATTAAAAAAAATTAGTTAGATTCGTTGTCTATAATAAACGAGTGTTTACTCTTTTGAATATATGTGAATTGACACTACTCCTAGATATGTTTAAATTTTAATCATTTAATATAACCACTTTTCTAGTTTAAAATTAAAACATGATTTATCAGTATTTAATTGCATAATTATCGTTTCCTTTTTTTTAGTCAGCATCAGTTTTCGTTAAATAAAACTAATAATGTTAATATTAAATGACTACATATACCCTTTTTAAATTTGAAAAACTACACAAAACTTAATATAAATGCAGAGGAACAAAAGTGAAACTAATATGTTACCTTAGGAACACTGTGCTGGTGCCATGGTACAGCATGATCTGATTTAATTATTAAGGGTGGCTCAACTAGGTTAGGTTCCATTTTCCATTCCTGCTCCCTACTTTCAAATGCTTGGTGGGTTGCATTCTTTAAAAAATATGTAATTAAAAAAATTAAAAATTGCTGAAAAGTTAATTATTGCAGAATTTATTATTTAAAGTTATAAGGATAAGGATCCAACCCATATTAAACCAATGTAACTCTTCTTCACTCTTATTCAAGTCATCTCTAGTTATATTTAATTATGTATAAAGATCTTTTATTTTGGAGATTATAGTTAAATATCTTTAATGAGGTGTAACTCTCTAATAATAGAGTGCATACGGTCATTTGCCAGCATCAGAAATTGAAAAGGCAATAAAAAATATGCTGAAGTGCTGATCACTAGAATTAGGAAAATAAGCTCAACCAGAGAGTTTGGGTTGCATTTTGCAACCGTCAAAGTGCGGGCTGAATAAGCTCGGCTCGCCAACCAATCTATCTTTTCTTTTGTTTTTTAAAAATTATTTTTTGAAATAATGAATCTTTATAAACCATATAACACATAATCGTGTATACATGTTTTAATCTATTGTTATTTATGTAGCAGAAATGAATATTTTTTAAAAAATGTTTAAGATTTAAGTATATGGAATTTGTTATATATATTATAATTGCTAAATAATATATGAAATTTATTTTAAACATATTTTGTGGAATCAATTAACTTCATACTAATTATTTTTGTAAATATTTGTGTTTACTAAAATGTATACAATATATATTAAAAATAAAAATTTTAAAAAATAAAAAAGGTGAGCTTGCCAACCCGCAATTTCTCGGCCTGTCAAGGTGGAAGCTGCACTCAACCTGCTAAAAATAATTAAGGGCCCGTTTGGTTTGATGGAATTTGGAGGCATGAATATGGAAATAGAATTGATTTCCATATCCATGCATGTTTGGTATGATGCAATTGGCTTCCACATGGAAGTCAATTCCATCAAACTCGTGGATTTTCATTTCCACATGAAAAGCTTGGATTTCCAATTCCATGTTGATAATTCCATCATTGCCCATCGTGACCAGTGACCAGCGAGCAGCGACGCTGTCTCTGTCCATTCCATGTACATAAGCCACCACCAGTGAGCAGTCGCCCAGCAACCTCCGGCGACCTGGAAGCTCTCGACGGCGACCTCCGACAGTCGAGCTTCTTCCTCAGCATTAAAACTAGTCATTGTCATCGTCGGTGTCATTAAAACCAGTCTTCTTGATTCCTTCTGTTTTTTACGGCGGCCTCTGGCAGTCGACCTTCTGGTTTTAATGCTTCACTCCGGCAGTGAAGCAAAGGAATCAAGCTTCTTGATGCATCATCATTCAGCAGCATCTTCCTCTGTGATGGAAGATGGTGGCGACCTCCATCAGTCGAGCTTCTTCCTCAGCAATAAAACCAGTCTTCGGTGTCATCATTGGCGTCGACGTCATTTCACCGTCGGCAACCAAGCTCATTTCCACGTGGAAGCTCCTTCGGTTTGAGGCTGAAGCTTTGCTCCCGACGGCAGACTGGGCGACACTGAAGCTTGGGTTTACAGGTTAAAAAAAAGAGTTTTTAATTTAGAAGGGCTTTTAGGTCTTTTCATCAAAAAATCATACCTCATTTCCATAACATACCAAACATACTTTTAAACCTCATTTCCATTTCCATCTCCATATCCATATCCATCTCCATATCCATATCCATCGAAATGAATTCTACGTACCAAACGAGGCATAACTTATAATTAAAATATATTAAAGAAGTCGGATTTCAAAGCTTATCGGCATTTTTTTAAAAAATTTGTGACGAAAAGCCAAGTCAAATCAACGCCGTAACTAATCTTCGACCCGAATCAGTGTCATGATTAATGTTTTTTTTATACAAGTGTAATGATTAATGTTAATGTGTCCGTTTGGCAAAGCGGTGGAGAAGTACTTATGGGCTTATTCACACAAGTCGAGGCAAATATGTGGAGGAGATTGTCTCGTTTTGCGGAAAAACACTGTTGAACGTGATTTTGGGGTGTTTGAACGCTTTGCCAAACACCCCCATTGTTTGGTTTGATGGAGGGTAAGGGAAGGGATGGATAAGAGGGGGTGGGAAATGATATAATGGTATAAGGTTACTTCGTTTGGTTTAATTAGAGGGGAAAGAAGAGAGAGGACTTTTAATGATCTTTTGTTTGGTTCAGGAGGGGAATGGAGGAAAGTTAATAATCAATTTACCATTTTACCCTTATATGTTGATTTATATTTATTTACTTATACAATTTATTTAATTTAGTTTTCACTCATGAAAATTAATCACTCATTCTATTTAATTAATTAAAACAATTATTAAGGTACTTCTCTCATATAATTTATTTAAATAATTAAAAAATAGGATTTATATATAAATTAATTTCTCAATACTTAATTTATGTTTAACTTACCACCTTAATCCAATTTGTAACTGGCAAGACGTCCGAAGAGCAAAGGAGGAAGAAAGTGTTGGTTAACTAAACTGCTTCTAGAGAGCAGAGGAAAGAGTTGAGAAGCGATACGTTTTAACCTACCAGGGGTATGGATGGGAATATAATAAAATTGATAAGGGTAAATTAGTCATAATTTTTGTCTTCTCTCCAAAAAACCCCAATTTGGAGGGAACCAAAATAAGAGGAAGGAATGAAGGGGTATATTTTGGAGGGAAATTTACTGTACAATCCCACATAAGGGACTTATTTATCAAATGGTCCCAAGTTTTAAAATATTTATCAAATGGTCCCAGAGGTGTTGTCAATACAGCGCATGGTGTTGTCAATGCAGCGCATGGTGTTGTCACGTGACAACCCTTGACAACACCATGAGCTAAATTGACAAC
>JANTPZ010091784.1:0-25505 GCA_025593235.1 Vachellia pachyceras
TTTTATGCAGTCGGTAACAGTAGAATTAGAAAAAGTTAATCGCAACCAATGTGTCCTTTAGAAAGAAAAAGCCGTCATCACGGTCCCGCCGCACAAATGACTGCCACGGAAAAGTCTTCCAAATATTAGACCGACACGTGGCCCCTCTAATAAAGAAGGAATAAAACCCATAACAAAACGGTAAGACACTGTCGTGGGCGGCTCTGGATGGACCCCACAGAATCCTGTGCCCCGATAAATTGGATTTTCTCACTATTGTATCGGCGATAGGATTTTCTCAAATATCAATTTATCACAATCATTTTTTGCTTTTCATATCAGTTTTTTTTTTTGACTATTTTAGTTGTTATTATATTAGCGTTTCTCATTTGAACCACATCGTCTCAGTTTCTCATTTATTCCGAAGAAAATATCTAAAAATTAAAGTTCATATCGCAAAAATCATTTTCTCCTACACTCCCAGACTTGGACATAGTCGGAAATAGGGGTGAGCAATGGGCGGGTGGGGCTGCCCCGTTGGGTAACCCGTCACCCGCCCGTTTTATCATACACGGGTACGGGGCAGCCCGTACCCGGGGTCTAACCCTTTTTGACCCATGTAAACGGGTGCCGGTCAAATTGGGCGGGGAAACGCGGGTTATGGGTAACCCCGTATGAGTTATTCACATCTATGGAAAATGAAGCAGACTAACAACTATCCACATAAAGCTAAAAAGTATGATTAAAAAAATCATATTATTAGATTACAGTTATCAGAAAGCATTTAGGCAAAGCAAAACGAAGTGTGTGATGAACAAATGATGAACAACAAATCAGAAAAATTGGCTTTAATCAAATTTTAGAAACTCCCTCCCTCTCTGTGCCTTTGTTATTACTCATTACTTGCCGAGAGAGAACCTGTATGGCATTCACTGGTCTTGAAGAAGGCGGCGTTGCGCTAATGGAACACTTGAAGTTTCGTTTCAGGTGGTGGCGACTGGTAACGCTATCGGTGGTTGGGGCTTGCAAGTAGTAAATGAAGAAGCGGGGCCTTTTATCTGTGACTAGAGGAAATGAGGGAGATTTTTACTAAGGTGGACGATGAGGAGCCGACAACTGGAACTGGATGAGGCATGGCATATAACAACTACGATGAGCGGTGTGGATGACTAGGGCCTTCGGGGAGGTGTAAACGAATAGCAACTCGCAAGCAAGGCAACTCATTCTGCAACTCAGCCCCTCATTCCAATATTGAAAGGAGGCTTAGCTCTTCCTACTCTTTCTCTCCAAGAGAGATGACACTCACATGATCACTGCCTCAATGGTGACTTGTCACACACAAGACTCAAAGCAGAGACCAGAGAGGCAGAGAGCCAGAGACATCCCTCACGAGGCATGCCACAATGCCATACCGTGAGGGATGGGAAAGACGAAGAGGGGTTGGAAGTGAGAGAGAGATAGATGGCGATGAGACTTGAGAGTTGAGAGGCATCAGGTGTAGCCGTGTACGGTGTGCAAGTGTATTAATGAGGTATTGGAATTGTAGCAGGTGAGAGAGAGAGAGATGGCAGATTGGTAGGTGGAGGGTGTGTGAGTGTATTTAAAAAAAAAAAGTGAAAGAGGTGACTTGATGGATAGTATTGTGAGGCAAGTGGATGAGAGAGGTAAAAGCTTTTGTCAGTCAATCACAAGAGGTAAAGGGCGGGACTTGAGGAAAGAGTAAAAGAAGATGGAAGAGTGAGTGATTAACGGATGAAAGGTTTTTTTTTTAAATTATGAACGGGGCAAATGGGCCGGCACGGGTACCCCGTGGGTGAACCCATGCCCTGCCCCGTTAATAACAATACTCGTCCGTTTTGAATCCACCCGTTACGGATTCTAAATGGGCAGGTTTAAACGGGTTCCACAGTGACGGGTTACGGGTGGAACGGATAGGTTGGGTTTTTTTTTCTCACCCCTACCCCTAATCGGAAACCGCCAACCGGGAGAAATGGAAAGCGATGAAACCAAAGCGATCAAATGGGATGGAAAGAGAATCGATCAACTACTGGCGAGTCAACTCACCAACAACTCGACACTGATCACAGTAGACTGATCTGGATCTGGCCACATCCTCTTCCACGACGTCGAGACAGACCACTGACGGCGTCGAGTCCGGTCCATCCGTCCGGTCTCCGACTCAGAAAAGGATCTGCCATGTCAGCAGGTGAGGAAACAGTGCTGATGGTGGTGGGAGCAGCGCGTGCTTCGAAAGGAACGAGCGCACGTTCGTCCTGAAGGGTCCGCCGGAGAACTCATCTGCCACGACAAGTGACGGCGACGGAAAAGTGAGGAAGTCGTAGAAATCGGCCGTGACTCTTGTCTTCATCCGCTTCAATGGCTTCCCTCCAATCAGGACCATAATGGTGGAAACAGGCGTCTTGCACGGCTCACCGGGAATGCACAGAGCTACTAGACCGAAGGAAGCTGATCTACGAGGAGATGCAGAGCGAGTAAGTAAATGGAGGGATTCTCGGTTTTGGTTATGCCGTGCCGCTTGCGTTTGGGATGTTACGGCTCCGGCGTCGTCCGGTTAATCAAGTATATTACTTTCCAAGATATACATACATTTACAGAATAGATCAGAAATGGCTCTGAGAAAAAAGAAAAGAAAAGTTCAAGGAGCGAGATTTTAGTTTATTTCTTTTGGTCATATCACTGGTCGTTGCCCGAAGTCATTGTTCCAGAGTCCCACCAGATTTCGTTTCCGAAACTGCGCACGCAAAGAAGGTTAAAAAAGCGCCTCGAAATGAGTAAAAAAACTTAAAATCCGTAAAAAGTAATTTTAAATCTATAAATTCCTTATTCTCCATGATTTCGATGCAATTAAAATTCTCATCCTGCATGTATAAACAAAAGCCAAAAAAACATGCAGAAATCATTTTAAATAAAATTCCATTTTCTGTGAGGATAAAAATCAACACAACTTTATTATTGCCAGCTTTGTTCAACGTGTATATATATCAGACTGTACAGTCTAACCTAACACCATTTTTCCCCTAAGCATGGAGCAAAAGACAATTTTTTTTACTGTACAAGAAATCACATGAGCTGCCGATGCTATCTTGTCAGAGAACATATAAAGCCCAATCCCTGGGTGGTTTGGTTTTCAATTGTGTGGTTTGGATTTGATGTGTTCACCAGGCCCAAGCCTTTGCTTTTTACCAATCAACAAAACCAGGCGCAGGACGCCCAACAAATTACCAGAATTGCTCCCTTATGTATCAAAAAAAAAAATTACCAGAATTGCTAGTGACATTGCAACCCAGTGGTATGAAAGTTTTCCAATAAATGTAAGGTCGTGGGTTAGATGTGCTTGTAATCTCTCTTTAATTTTCAAGGGGAAAAGCACATAACCAGAATTTAACATATGATATTATTTTTTACCCAACTAGTCTTCCACCTTTCACATATCCAAAGTTACGAGTATACAGCATAATGGCTCATCATAATAATCATGCAGCTACTTGGTATCAGAAGGAAGCCAAAGCGTGAGTAGCTAGGTTGGGCGTCACTTGGTATGGAGATTGGCTACGACAAGTTTACCGGTGGCGACCTACCAAAACCCGTTGTGTTAGCCATCAGCTAGAGAGAAGAGAAAGCAGGTACAATTCATTATTTGCATCAATGAGACTAGAAAGCTGCAATACAAGACACTTGTGTGTCCATATGTGTGTAGGGTTGCATAAAGATCGAGTTGAATCAGATTAAGCATTAGCCCAGAGTCAACTCTGGAAGAAGTATCGGTCCACTCTTGTTAAGCCCAAGGCCAAGAACAGCTTGGACTTGATCCACCGGGTTACTGGACTAGTCTAGGTACCTTGTTTTTTTATTTTTTTTATTAAAAATGTTTGATGAAGGTAATTTTAAAAAAAATCAATATTAATTTAGGGTTCAAATTTCAGATTCAAACAATGAAATAAATCAACTCTACCCAGAAAACCAAAAGGACATATGAAAAAACAATATTAACATGAATTTTTTTTAAAAAAATAAAATATATTACTAGGCCATGGGTTATCTAGTCTAAATGGCCAACCCAATGTCAAGTCCACCCTCATGGTCGGCTTGGACCGATCTTATCTGCCTTACCTTCAAGTCCATTTTTTTGGATTGGGGTTTGTGTATGGGTGAGATTGGATTGGGTCGGACGGGTAGGTTAACGGGTTGTGTGTGCAACCCACTGTGTGGAAACTCTGTAGAGAAGCAATTTTGCACTTCATAGAACAAATCCTTTAACATATTTACCTTGTAAAGTGCAAAATTAATTCACTACTACTCTTGCAGTGAAGGTCATGGAATTTTTCTGCTTGTTTTACTTCCAAAATCTCGCCTTCTCCGTTGTCTCCCCCATCACTCTAATCCTCTCACAACGGTGCTCCCCTTCACCGACACCACTACCCTACGTTTGTCACTGTCGTTCTGATCTTGTCTCGACCCGGCTGCAATGAACACAAGCCCTCCCCCTCTTCTTCTGTTTGTTGGTTAATACTCTCGTTTGGCTTGTGTTTGTTGGTTAGTACTCTCGTTTGGCTTCCCCTTGTACTTGGTTAATATTCATTTGAAATTAATGGCATCCTGTGTTTTGGTTAAGGTGTTAGAATGTTGCGTCAAGCGTATGCTTTCATGTTTGCCTCTGCTTCCATGTATACCAACTTTGTTTTATTGCAGAATGAGTTTTCGTGCGTACTCGTATTCGTTATGTGGATATGGTTCTGGGATTAGTGTTGTCACTGCTATTAATTTTTATTCAACTCCTTGTCTATGAACATGAGAATTTCTGGGGTTAGAAAATTGTAATTTTCATTGCTAGAGGGATTAAAATGAAAAGATTGTTTTGTTCTCTTCTTTAAGAACAACAGCAGCAGTAACTTTCTCCTGTAGAAAGATACTGTGTCAATAAGGATGGAGATGTTCTTTCGTCCCTTCAAGAAATTCATTATACTCAAATGTATTTGATTTATTCAATCGATTCTAAAAGAAAGAACAGTCTTAAACAGAATTTTGTACTATCAGATTTTGTAATTCAAGTGTAAGAGATAGTTGAGTGAATACAATATTTCTCCATTCATCAAAGCCAATGTTTGGAGCAAAACGAAAGAAGGCAGGGATTCAACAAGGATTAATAAACAAAAAATTTAGTGTCGTTGTATGATTGAATCACTATATATATTATATATATCTAGAATAATGATATAGGAAATCTTGAAAGAATGATGGTATGTAATTTACATTTTCCTTTATTCAATTTTTTTTATCATTTTATCTTTCCATCAAAAGTCAATTATCTAATGGTTATCCAAACATAAATACATCCTGCCAAAATGCATTATGAAAAAATTCATTTTTCAAAATGCATTCTAACCAAAAATTATTCTCCCAACGGCTATCCAGATGAACCCCAAGTCTAAGGTTCAAATTACCGAGTCGTGCACCAGAAAACAACAACAATAATAGCAACTACAAACATGTAATAATAAAGGCACCCCTCCTAATGGATACAAACATGAGCTTCGTTTGGGTTTCCGTTAGAAACCCCGCTTTGACCCCCAAAACCCATTCTCACACAAGCCGAGACAAAATTCCTCTCACATAAAGTACCTAGGAATCTGTGTCCGTTTTCCCAACGGGTTTCCAAACGAAGCCATGATGTGATACAGGAATCATGCAGGCCAATGCAAGGCTTTTTTAATCACATGAATTATATTTTAGATAGCTTACCATCAAAATAGGAGGAAAAAAAGTTTGCATTGATTAAAGCCATTGCACAAATTCTCAGGCAAAGGTTCAAAGTTAGTCCTATTCTTGCAACAGAACCAGGTTTTGTACAGACATCATTTATGGCACTTTAAACAGAAATATCTTTTCGCTAATACTATAATACAATTTTCAATGGAAAATAAAGTCCCAATTATCAATACCTGTAATCAGCTGGGTTATGATGATCAGTTCTGCTTCATATTCTGTTAACCAGAGCAGCAAAAAGAACTATCCACATGCAATCAAAAGATGACCCCAATTTTCACCTCTCCACCTATACACCAAAACAGGAGTATAACAATCTTATTTCCCACACTTTCAAGTTCCCAGAGCTGGTAGTGCCAGAGCTGTTACAATATATGTTGATGACATCAACACTAACAACAGGATGAAATGACTAGTTTCCATGCTTGGTGGAAGTGGGAACCAAGAAACCAAGAAAAATGGCATTTTAACTGAGAGACTGACTGATAGATATCGCCTAACCTACCAGAGGAAAGCTAGGCGTCTGAATTAGTCAAAGTAGTTGTTAGGATTTGAATTAGTCAAGGCATTGTTTTAATTTAAATTATTGTTATCAGTTTGTTAGCACAAATAAGGCTATTAATCAGCCATTAGTTTGTTATCTCCATAGATCTAGGAAATTTAGGTTGAGTCAGTTGTAATCAGTTGCTTATAAATATCTTAACCCTCTAAAGGTTGGGATATCGAATAGTAATCAAGTATTTTCATTTCAGAGATTCTCTTGGGCTCTTATTGTACTCTAAACAGCGAGATACTTACTGTTGCAAGTAACTAAGAGAGTTTGTGTTTTACTTACCTGAGATCCAGCGCCTAACATTTTGGTATCAGAGCCACGCTATTGATCCAAATGGTGACCACACGAGCTTCAGCAGAGACTCAGTTGGGAGGCGGCCCGCTTGCATCTATCACTGCTCGACTCGACGTTATTGATGAATTAAGGGGAAAGGTTGAGGCGCTAGAAGCCGTGGCTGCGAAGAGCAACTCCAGAGGCAAGAACACGCGTTACGCAGAGGAGAGTGACGACAACCTGGACAGAGGCGGATTCCAACACCCACAAGCCAAAATTGAGTTTCCCAAGTTCAGTGGAGGCGACCCACACGGCTGGATCCTCAAAGCTGAGAAATTCTTCCTTTTTACGGAACCCGAGAAGAGGACAAGGTGGATGTAGCGTCCATGTATCTTGAGGGCGACGCACTCGACTTGTTCTCCTGGATCAATTCGCAGCACAACATGCTATACTGGGAGGAATTCGTAAAGATATTACAAGAACATTTTGGACCTCCTGAGTACCAAAACACCGATGAACACCTATGCAACATCCGACAAACAGGATCTGTGCAGGAATACCATCAAGAATGGGCGAAGAGAGTGGCAAGAGTCACCCACTGGCCGGAACACTGCTTACTCGGCGTTTTCCTGAATGGATTGAAGGAGGAATTGAAGGCTGATGTGCGTATCCACAAGCCTCGGTCAGTATTTCCAGCGGCGAGGTTGGCACTGGAATTTGAAGGGAAGACCTCTTCAACCCGTGGACCTAGAACCTACCCGGCCCAATCCCTTACCCGACCCAGATCCACCTATACCCAAACTTATGCTGCTCGTGATACACAAGGAGGCATGATGTCGTACGGGCTCGTGAAAGCTTCTCCCTCCAGCGCATCTTCTTTGACCATGAGCACAGCAACACCACAGAATGCTCTGGTCAACATCAAGAGGCAGTGCAGAAGAGACAAGGGACTGTGTTTTCGTTGCGGCAACCTCTTCCGACCTCGGCATCGTTGTTTAGCAACTTTTTCATTGATGGAAGTCGATGATGACGGCAACCCAATAACAGATTCCCTTGAGACCATTGTTGAAACAGAACAAGAGGCTACGGAGGAAACAGAAGTGGCGTTCAACGCCATTTTAGGACAAGATTCTGCTGCCACGATGAAGGTGAATGGCAAAATTTTTTCAAGAGAGGTTCTGTTGCTAGTTGACAGTAGGTCCACCCACAATTTCATCTCAGACACACTGGTAAGAGAGCTAAGTTTACCTATCTGTAATGTTCCCACTTTCGGGGTACAAATTGGGGATGGAAGAGTGATCCGTTGTGATCAAGTATGCCGAGAGATTGAAATTCAGCTACCAGGTTTTACGATTACACAAGACTTTTACCCCTTCTCTCTAGTGGGGTCAGACTTGGTGCTCGGGATTCAATGGCTTGCATCTCTTAATACTGTTCAAGCCAACTGGAATCAGATGTTCTTAGTCTTCTGGGTGAACGGGAAGAGGTATAAATTGCAGGGAATTCCTCGACGTAGCCATACTGCGGTTTTCCAATCTATGGTATCGTCTGACATGAAGCCGGGGTCTCGAGCATTCTCGCAATTGGATTTGGAAAGCATCTTGATTGAATTCTCTTCGATATTTGATGAGCCAACAACATTGACCCCTGCCCGTATACACATCCATGCTATTACACTAGTTCCGGGGTCCTCCCATCGAATGTTCACCCATATCGCTATCCGTATTTCCAGAAAAATGAAGTGGAGCGTCAAGTGAATGACCTCCTTAAAAAAGGTTTCATTCGGCCTAGTTCAAGCCCATTTGCCAGCCCTGTTCTGCTAGTCAAAAAGAAAGATGACTCATGGCGTACGTGAGTGGACTACAGGGGCCTCAACAAGATTACCGTGCCAAACAAGTACCCCATCCCAAATATCGATGAATTGCTCGATGAGTTGTGTGGCGCTGCGCATTTCTTAAAAATTGATCTTCGATCAAGATATCACCAGATACGCGTAGTCCCAGAGGACATTCACAAAACAGCTTTCCAGACGCACAGTGGTCATTATGAGTACCTCGTCATGCCTTTTGGTCTTACGAATGCACCTGCAACATTTCAGGTAGCAATGAACGATCTGTTTCAGCCTTACCTTAGGAAATTTGTTCTGGTATTTTTTTGATGACATTCTGGTCTATAGCCCCTTACCTCAGCAACATGAGCACCATTTGAGGCTGGTTTTCCAAACTTTGCAGCAGCAGTCTTTGTTAATTTCAAAAAATGTGAACTCGGGCAATCAAAAGTTTCCTTTTTAGGTCACCGGGTATCAGCGGAAGGAGTAGAAACGGATTATAAGAAGGTAGCAGCAGTACGTGAATGGCCAATTCCTACCAGCGTGACGGCGCTCCAAGCCTTTCTCAGTCTCGTTGGGTACTACCGACGTTTTGTCAAAAATTATGGTATCATCGCTCGACCTTTGACTGATTTAACTAAGAAAAATGCCTGTAAATGGTCCCCGGTAGCTCAAACAGCATTTGAACGGCTTAAATTGGCTTTGATCTCTGCACCCATTCTCAAATTACCTGACTTTGATTCCGAATTCATGATAGAATGTGACGCATCTATGGAAGGTATTGGTGTTATTTTATTGCAACATGGTCACCCTCTTGCCTTTATAGCAAGGGTTTTTCATTTTCCAACCGATACAGGTCTGCGTATGATCGTGAATTATTAGCCTTGGTCTTGGATTGCAAAAATGGTGTCATTACTTATTAAGGAGGCATTTCATCGTGAGAACTGATCATCACAGCCTTAAACACCTTATGGATCAAGGGACTCTTACTAACACCCAGCAACGACTTCTTCTCAAGCTATTACCCTTCAATTTCAGCATTGTTTACAAACCTGGGAACGAGAATGTCGGGGTAGATGCTCTTTCTCGACGACCACAACATGCGGATTTCTTCCATTTGGTCATGCCACTCCTTTTGGATTTCTTGAATCTTGAGGAAGCACTACGGCAAGACTTGTTAACTGCACCTATCGTGGCTACCTTACAGGAGAAACCTCACTCCCTTCAAGATTATCACTTGTCAAACAACAAGCTCTTTTTCAAAGGACGCCTTGTTATACCTAAGAGCTCAGCCATCCGGGCCAAGCTTATTGAAGAATCACATCTGACTCCATCCGGGGGCCATGGCGGGCTCTTAAAACTTTCAAGAGCTTATCAGGAACATTCTACTGGCCTCAAATGAAATCGAACGTGAAGACTTTCATTCAGCAATGTTATGTTTGTCAACAAAATAAATATCAAACCCTTTCTCCAGCTGGGTTGTTGCAACCAATTCCCGTCCCCGAACGAGTGTGGGAGGATATTTCGCTGGATTTCATTATTGGGCTCCCCAAATCTGCGGCCTATGACACTATCCTAGTGGTGGTAAATAGATTGAGCAAATATTGTCACTTTATTCCTCTATGTCATCCTTACACCGCAAAATTAGTCGCAAAACGTTTTTGCTCAGAAATCGTTCGGTTACATGGTATGCCACGCTCCATCATATCAGATAGGGACCCCCTTTTCTTAAGCTCCTTCTGGCAAGAACTATTCAAGTTAGCTCAAACTCGTTTACGGATGAGTACCTCCTACCATCCCCAAACCGACGGCCAAACGGAAGTTGTCAACCGATCATTGGCGGCATATCTACGGTGCTTTGCTCACGAACGAACTCGTACTTGGAGCAAATTTTTATGTTGGGCAGAATATTCCTTCAATACAGGTTATCACACGTCCACAGATACCACTCCATTTAAAATTGTATACAGGCGAGATCCTCCTTCTCTTCACCCTTTCGTTTGAGGAGAAACGCATATCGCAGAGCTAGCAGAACAATTGGAAACCCGAGACGATATGCTACGCCTTTTGAAGGACAACCTTAAGAAAGCTCAGGACCGTATGAAATCTTATGCAGACCAACATCGTCGGGAGCTCACCTTTGAGGTGGGTGATGCTGTTTTCCTCCGCCTCCAACCTTTTAGGCAGAAATCTTTATCGCGCTGCAACTTCACTAAATTATCGCCGCGATTTTTTGGCCCTTACAATATCAAGAATAAGTTCGGACCTGTTGCTTATGAATTGGACCTGCCCGAGGATGCCAAAATCCACCCGGTATTCCATGTCTCCTTACTGTGCCCTGCACATGGTATTGCTCCATCCAATCCTCCAGCTTCACTTCCCGTTTCAAACGAATTCGAGCTGCTATTAGAACCAGATCAAGTGTTGTCCCATCGTTGGAAAGGACCCCATTTGGAACTCTTAATTCAGTGGAAGAATAAACCTACCGAAGAATCAAGCTGGGAAGAATATGATCTTCAATAACAATATCCAAATTTTCGCCTTGAGGACAAGTCGATTTTCCAAAGGGGGAGTAATGATAGATATCGCCTAACCTACCAGAGGAAAGCTATTGTTAGGATTTGAATTAGTCAAGGCATTGTTTTAATTTAAATTATTGTTATCAGTTTGTTAGCACAAATAAGGCTATTAATCAGCCATTAGTTTGTTATCTCCATAGATCTAGGAAATTTAGGTTGAGTCAGTTGTAATAAGTTGCTTATAAATATCTTAACCCTCTCAAGGTTGGGATATTGAATAGTAATCAAGTATTTTCATTTCAGAGATTCTCTTGGGCTCTTATTTTACTCTAAACAGCGAGATACTTACTGTTGCAAGTAACTAAGAGAGTTTGTGTTTTACTTACCTGAGATCCAGCGCCTAACACTGACTATGAAGCTTAGTAAAAAAAAAAATTGAAACATGATGAATCGAGAGGGAGGAAAACACTTTTACAACCAAACAATCAAAACTTTCCCAGAAGGATTAATACATGTTAATACTCATGACACGGGGACTAAGATGGTCATAAATACACATGGGGATTAGTAACTAAGACGGCCATAACATACACATAATTCTACAATATAAATGAAGCTACAAGTACCGAACCAAACAGTTAGCATTTACAGCAATGATTATTAAGTCAAAACCTATTTTACCTGTCTTTCCCTATTAGAAATGAGGAAAAACGTGAGGTGAAGCAGTAACTAATGGCAATCAAGCTAATTTCTCAAGAAAACATGAGAAAAAACTGAATTGAAGGAATTGATTAGGCAAGAAAATGCCAACCACTGGTAGGACAGTATTGTCTTCACAGAGAAAAAAGACTAAATGACGAGTATTGTCCTCTGATAGAGTACCAGATATCATGGAATCATGGACGAAGATAATGGATCAATTTGCTACCATATTTTCATGAGTTATTAGTCTCAATATTTTTATTATTAAGTCAATGTTTTACTAGCTCATTCAATTAGTGCAGGAGGGCAGAGGAAGAAGAGTGCACACAACCAAAATACTCGTGATGGTATTGGATAGTATAGTCTGATCAGTTGTAACTATGCCTCTACTTCTCTGTTTTTTAGATTAATGTAATAGGTATTTTTTTTAATTTAGCTGTGTGGTAGGCTGTATTCATAGGATTTTCTTGAGTGTTTTGTTTGGCTTCGGCCATTGGTGGTTGTAAAATGATTTTTAGTGATTAATAAAATTGATTCTTTTTTGGCAAAAAAAAATGTAAGTGTTATTTTTACCTCACACTCTCACAAGTTCCCAGTCTTGTTCTGACATGTCAAGAGAACGAACAGTGCCATCATCAAACATGATCTGCAAAAACAAACGCATATGAATTTGATCCTAAAGCTAATCTTGATTATTGAAGATCCAGCCAAGGAATCTCTTACCAAATGCTTTTTGGAATATTTATCAAACCGCCTAATAATCCCAAACCTGGAGCATCATGTTAATGAAAAAGATCACAATCCAATCATTTGGACAAAAATATATGAAGGGTTCTTATTCAAGAAATGTAAAAACACCATATGCATTCAAACACGATATCACAGTTCAAAAATAAACAACTTAAAAGCTACCTCTCATTTATCCTAACAACTTGACCAAGACAATTGTGCGAACTCTTTTGTTGGCCAACAATGTGAGAAGTTCCTGAAATGCCAAGCAAAATAGAAAATATGGGTATTCAGTAACATGCAAAGATGATCGTGACGGAGATAATGACTTAATGATACAAATCATGGTTTCTATCAAGCAAAAAATCAAGCAGCACACCACTAACAGAATTTTTTACAAAAGAACAAAAAAAAAACCTGTGCGCAAACCTCCATTTTGATAAACCTGTCCCACACAAAAATTCCACTATTAGTCCAGAAGTCGTAAGACAGATCCAAATATTATAACATATTGCACATACTAAAACCACACCCAAAAAAAAAATCATTGCGCTGACTATTAAGCGCCCATATGGTAGATTAGCAAGGGAATTGGAAAGAGAACATCTGGTGTGAATGTTTGGTAGCACCTTTGGAATGAAAAAGCCAGTTTCGTTGACCTAGTATCATTCTACATGCTAGTTTGCCCCTTTTTTCTTTCAAATTCCCATTTTATGATGATGATGATGATACAATGCTGGAAATTTGCGGATGTCGATTGTTATTAAAGTTTATAGTCTAATTAAAAACAATTATCCCCTTGAAAAATTCCTTGATAAAGAAGCTGAAATAAAGTTTAGCTTGACATAATTGTAACAGATCAATAAAATTACGTATATAATTGTTATTTTGGATAAGATGAAACCACCTGATATGCGACTAATTTTAATGCAGCATCAGAAGCCATTTTAGGTTTGGGTGGTTGAACCCCCAGCTTACGCCTGCATGCAACAGCACCACAATGACAATCCTGATCTGCACCAAACTGAACAAACCTGCTATATATTTAGCATCCACCATAATGGCCATCAAATTAACTGAGGCGATCCATTCCTCAACTGTAAAAATACAATCAAAGAATGAAGCAATTGCTCATACTGGTAATCATATGTCAGATGTTCCCCCTTTTTAATGTCACGAGTTGCAAATATGCCAATTCTCGTTTCACCATCAATTATCCTTAAAATGGAAATAAAGAAAAAGGAAGATATAAGATGAATTAATAAAAATACCAAGTCAGATTTGAAATATTTAATTGCATGACCATGTGAGAAAAAGAATTAGTATTCAACCATTTCTGCATCTCAGTGTTGGGGCAGCAACTATGGTTGATATATCTTGATTTGTTTCCCTTGAATGTTGCATCAATCACCATATCCCGATTTATTTCACATAAGTAGAAGTTTGTCTCCCCTCGATGTTTCATATTCCAAAGCCTTTGTTCACACTCTTTGTCATCAATGACTGCTAGAAAGAAGCAACATTTATTAATCTATTAATACATTTTAAAATAACACATGCAAATATTTACTTGTAAATTTGAAAGTAATTATCGATCATTGATCACCTTCTCCTACATATTCTATCACAAACTCCCCTTGTTCAATATCCTCATCCGCCACAATTCCCGAACCACATTTCTCTGTCTACAAGCAATACCATAACACTCAGTAAACAGTATGCAGGCAGATCCATTTGAGAAATGACAATGATTACCTTGCTTCAAATAATCCTATTAGAAAATTAGCAGATAGATGCATTTCTGCATTGGAAAAGGGGGGAAAGATAGGGAAGAAGCAGAAGTGGCAGAGAAAAATGAGATTACTTCAGAGAGAAACTGAAATTTTAAACATAACAAATTTCATATTCAATTTTACATTTTACGTTTATAATTAAATTACATATTTTTATTAAAAGCCTTCACAGAATTTAATAGACTAAAGACTCCTTACATTTTAAAGTTAGAAAGGGAAGATGTAAAAACAACCTTTGGTTGTCTTGATCAATAGCAAATATATGCATTAGGATGGGAATACAAAATCACAATGAGTGCCCCATTTAGATAATCATTCTGAATAAAACGTTGTAACAAGAACAAACAAGCAATCAGCAACTAAGTTCACATGCCTATAGATTGAAACATGATCTTGGAAGAAACTAACAAGGCCAGTAAGAGAATAAATATCAAGGCGACATCAATTCATAAACTTAAACTTTTCACAGGAGCAAGTTAAAATTTACTTAAAGAAACAAGCTGGGAAAATATTATGTAACATCTACGCCATAAAAAATAAATTTAAGAAGAAAAAGCCCTGAGCCAGTACCTTGACCAGTTTCATCTTCTTCACAGGTCGACTCTGGAATGGTTTGTTCAGACAGGAGCTCCCACATTTACAGCCTGAAGAGCATGTAGAAAACAGCATCCTGCAGGAACAGTCAACATGATAAACACATATCACAGCTGCATTATATACCCAGAAACAATAACAAATGCATGACGTAAAGCTATTAGTAGTTATCAAAATCATATTATATGCAATGTGTGAAAACACCAAAAATGATGATAGATAGCAGCAGTAAAAGCATCCTTGATCTTGAATTGTATCAATCAGCACAATCCAAGACATCATCACAGAATCATGAAAGTCTACTATTTAGAAAAATGTGAAAATACCAGAAATCTTTGGTCCAAAAAAAAAACAGAAAAGACTTGAAATCATCAGAGCTTTCAACTCAGATGCATCTAAAGTTCATGAGCACATTCAGTCCGGTTGTTAAGAATACCGTCCCCTCCTCCCACTGTGCCCAATAAAAAAAAAAGCCCCTTCTAATTCCAAACATGAGAAACCCATAACAACAAATGAAAATTGTTCAGTTAAAATAGTAAGGAATAGGAGGAGTGTAACAGAGTCAAGATATTAATTATACAAGTCTGTATGATTCAAATTCTGAAAAGGGCCTTCGTATTTCTGTTGCTCATTCAGCAATCTAATAACTAATCTTAATCTCACTTCACATAGCACTTCTTGTCAAACAGTGCATAACTGCGGCCAATCCCTAATGGAAGCTAAGAAAAATGTGCAACTCATCCATCATCAATAATCCTTTCGGCCAGGAAAAATTTGCAAAGCAATTTTATTATAATTGTAACCCATATTTACTTGGCACGCAGGGTTTAAGGAATGTGCCAGGCTATCCTTTGTGAAAATATGAAGATAGGTTTAGTTTTCCAAGACAAATACAGGAACAAAAACAAATTATGAAGAGGACAGCACTTACCCACAGAGGCAGTCTTTACCGCATACGCTAGAGGATCCAGCTGAGGGAGTACAGAAACAGAAAATGCCATCATCATCATCAAGTCGTTTCCTGACCTTCTTCGTGCGATATATATCTTAATTCATAAGGACCAACAAGGATAAAGAAATATAGAAGAACAGATAAAGCATGTGAAAGCAAAATAAATGCTTCAGAACAAAGAAGGAAACTGTGACCAATTATAGATCGGATGTCACCTGAATCATCACATAGAAACACCCATATAATTCTTAATAAATATAAATCCAAACAGAAATGCATGATATTGAAATAGAAATGAGGCATAATAAGTTAGCCATAATTAATAAAAGATACTTCGTTTTATAGAGGTGTAAGGCATTGGCGTCCACTTATTACACCAATCTGGAAGTTCAAAGTCTACAGGTTCCCGAAGTTCCTTCACCAACTTTTCAAATACAACCATGAAGCTAGTTCTCTCAGACTTCTATTAAACAGCAAAAGGAATGAACTCAGCCAGTAGCCCAAATTCAGATTAAAAAGATAATTCTTCATTGATTACAACCTGAATGAGAATTGTAATGACAAAAGCATTAGACCACAATAACATGTTGTCAAGAAGAAAAAGTTGAGACCCTATCAGATATTTTCAAGAATAATAAGTTTAGAATCAAGAAAATTGGGAAACTAGAAAAATCAGTTATGCTATTTAACCATGGTTGACTTAACAGCCACACAAATACC
Organism: Vachellia pachyceras; assembly: GCA_025593235.1. Classification (NCBI taxonomy): domain Eukaryota; kingdom Viridiplantae; phylum Streptophyta; class Magnoliopsida; order Fabales; family Fabaceae; genus Vachellia; species Vachellia pachyceras. The sequence goes on from JANTPZ010091784.1 coordinate 16,427, forward strand.
TTGCAGATGCGCATGCAACAATTAAAAACTGCTTAACATAAACTAACTTCAAAACACTTCACCAAGGGAAGAGTTTGGTTTGAATAAATTATTAAACTATTCACTATGCACAATAGAGGCCATAGACATCCCATTGTAACTATAAAATTGATTTTCTAAAAATATACTGAAGTTGTTAAACAGCGACCAGGCAACCTTCGTCATGGCAGGCATAGTCTTGAAAAAATCACTGGATAAAGTACAGTTAGAAAATTTCACTGAGAAACTCAAACCATAAATTTGGTATTGGAAATTCACACCTCAGAATCCACATATGGGACTTTCTTCATCCCCTCAAAGCATAATTTGCCTACATGAAGGAGACGTCAACATGAAGTGGAGTATTTTAAGGGCAATAAAAAAATATCAAAGCCAAAATATTTACAACCAATAGACTATATCAACACTTCCAATCTCACATTTTAGGAAAAAAATTCTACACTAGATGGAAGCACATATAGATTTTTTCTATCATATGAAAGTAGAGAGAAAAGGAGGAGGGAGAACACAAGCTCAGCAGCAAAAAGATGACTCCGTATCTGTTCTTTTAAATTTGTAGAAAACAAGTCAGAATAAGAACCCATAGATGATGAATGCAAACCTCTATAAAATAGAAAATACAATCAAGATAAATGCATGAAAGTTTTAAAAAAGACATGAAACTATTCACTCAGCATAAATGTTAGAGAACAGATTCCTAAGTATCCTGTTCCTGTGCAATCCTATCGGGAATTATGCACAATTTTTCATTTAAAGATAAGCAGAGACTATTTAATAATTTGTAGAAATCTATTGTCAGTCCCACTTCACAAATTAATTTTCTTCTTAAATTCTATGATGACAGTAACTCATGTCTTCCGAACAAAGATCTCAAATATGCATGAAGAACTTATGATTGTTTTCACTTACACCACTTTGGGGATCCCCGCCGATTCCAAATCCCCTCCTTCCCCTACTTAGTTGAAACCATCATTTGCTCCCCATAGATCTTATCAATTAATCATGCGTCAAAATTTTTAAAAGTACATATTCTTTGTAATTTTATTAGGTCCTTACAATTACATCAATTCATCCCCTTTAAAAAACAATGTTACAGTACATACTATTCTTCAAGTGAAACAAGGGTCAGAAAAAAATTGAAAATTTGAAAATGGAGACGAATTTTGAGGAGGGAACTGTGATATTTACAAAGAGAATTTCAATTTCCAACTATTTTTTCCCAAGAAAGATGTCAAATTCTCGGACTTTTTTCTGTTTTATTTGCTCTCTTCTTCTAAACCCAAACGGAATGAGAAAACCAGTCCAAGGCATTTAGATAATAAAAGCTCCCATACAGTGCTAACCAAATAATTTTTTCAGCAACAACCCAGGTAAAAACCTTCCAAACGCCAATGACCAGCAGTCAAACGAAGCAAAGGGATGGTGCAAACAAAATATGAGTAACCAGAGCCAAACAAATCGGTCATAAACCAAAGCCAAGAGTGCAAAAGAAGAGTGAAGAAGGAGAGAGATATTGCCTACAATAGATCCGATACAAAAACGGAGCTTCAGAATAGAAGTACCTTTGAGCTGCGGATATATGAGGAAGATATCTAATGCGACAAATCCGAAATCAACTGCTGAATTTGAGATATTAAGAAGAAACTGTGAAAGACAAGCGAAGAGACAAGAAAGAAGAGAAAGAGCTGAGGCTGAAGAATTGTGAATCTGGGCACGGAATCGGTGAGAACCTTGGCTGGAGAAGAAAGAACATGAATAGTATCATCGGATTCGGGAGAAGAAATGTGAGAGGTTTTACTCTATGACCGCATCGCAATGCAAAACCGATTTGGGAAGTGTCAAGGGCTCGAAGATGCAGCAAGCATGTGTGCTGCTGAATTTTAGACACCTTTTATTTTGCAAAATTATTGTTTTAAATTTACAAATGTGCGTGTTTGAAAAACGGTTAATAGAATACTGTTTAATTTAGATAAATATTAGATTCAAAATACATTTTATAGAATACATTTATATTTAAAATAAATGTTGGAGAAGTAAATTTTAGATGAAAATTATTTTAAAAGGGATGAAGATCAGTAGTACATTATTTTTTATTTTGTTGCAAAATTATAAAAAAATAAAATGGTAAAATTGAAATAAATGAAAATATATTTATTTTTTTTATACAAACGGAAATAAAACAAAAGACAAAACAAATACAAAAGGAGGAAAACTAAGTGACACCCGCTACCTACAGAAAAGTAACTGTAGAGTGTCCATTAAGGATGTGGTGTCCAAGAGCACTACCAAATGCATTCTTTGCCATACAATCAGTAGCTTCATTTACATCTCTCTCGATAAATGAAAATATATTTATATTACATATATATACGTGAAAAGTACAATTGTATGTTAAAATAACATAATTAATTGGATCATAAAGTTTGTACAATGTGATCTTTAATTATATCACATACATGATTCATCTGCGTTGAAGATGATGGTACATTTGATGAAAATGATTCGCCCTGGTCACCATTATCAGTGCCATGAAGCTCAATACTTTCACTTGCAACTCTCACAAAATTACATACAACCATGACATTCTATAGTGGATACTCCTTTCTTCCTGTATATTTATTTTATTTAGAAAAATTAACTCTACATGATAAAGATAAAGTGAGTACTATGGTTGCAATGCATAACTAATTTTAGTTAAAAAAATTTCAACTGCTCAACCAAGAACCTTGTCCTTGTCATTTTCTCACTTCCATGACTTTTTCTCCCATGGTTTGACACCTTCGCCACCGCCACCCTACCCTCTTCAATTGATCAACTCTTTCTTCTACTCCTCCCTTCTCTCTTAAACTCTTTCTTCTACCCATTCTTCGATCCGTCCTTCATATTATTGACTCCGCCTGCTCCCAGCCCTCCTCATTTCGTCCTCTTCCTACCTTCTACCATATACTCATGCTCGTGGTCGTGGGTCCTTCGTTATTGACTCCATCGTTCCCAGTTCCCCCTTATTTCATTTTCCTGCTGATATTTGAGGTTGAACTCCAGAATTCAGAAAACCAGAAGGTGGGTATGAGTGAAAAATGATGGAGAGGGAGAAGATGAGAATATTTGCTAAGCCAAGGATGAAGACCCATACCAAATCTATCGTAACTAAGAATGAAGACCTTCATACATTTCTTTTGTGCGGCTTTGTTTGATCTGCTAAAATATGATGTAAATATATTTTGATATCTTGCTACCAAATACTTTTCGTGACAGACGGCAGCTCACGGGTTCGAAGGCTTCGGGTGTTGAAGAAGTGGCAGACAGCAGCTGATGGCAAGCGGCTTTGAGGGAAAGCTCCGTTGAGCAGAATGCATTCCTCTTGGGCCATTATTCAAACACACCTTTTGTATACACACACACACATATATATATATATAATAAGATGTATATATATAATAATCCATCATATCTTTTATATACATATACATATATAAAATAAGATGTAGTTTTTGAGGTGATTTAGTCCTATTGATAATTAATATAATATTAGACTCAACGAATGCCTATTTATCCATTTTTTTATTTTTGCCTACATTATTTACAATATATATATCATTGCATTTTTCTATTCACCACTGGAGGTTCCAATAACTAGACATTGAACGATATATATATATCATTGTATATGTTAAAATGTTTTTCATTAAAGTAGTTTCAATAAATAATTTAACTAATTTTTTTAATATTCACTAATTAGTTATATAACCCTTATATTGAAAACTGGAGATATTACCTAAGATATTACTTCCTCATCTTATTTTTTTTGGTCAAAAAGATTTTTAACATCGGTGATGATGAACGAGTGATAAACAGTGTAATTATAAGTATAAAAATAAGGTATAGAGGCTGTACAAAGGCACAATACAATTAATAGCAGCCCACTCTCAATGGAAGGTGGTTGCTTCAAAATCTAAACAAATTCTTGTGAACTTATGGCACCAACCTACAAGTCAGTGAAATTCTATTAGATGACCTATGAACTATGTACATTCTTATGCTCTCTTCTTTCCATTATTTCCACTGCTTCCTCTGAGCTTGAAAAGGTGTGATCTGATACATTGTTTTCCAAAGCCTGAGCTTCATTTACAGCCTGAAAAAGAGAAATTTCCAAAGCATGAAGGAAACAAATTTCCAGAATAAAATAACAGTAAAAAAATTGCTTTTTAAGTATCGAAGTTTACAAACTTTAAGCTTACCCCATTACAGCAATGTACTTCAGTATCTTCTATACCATGCAAGTAATCTGAAATGGAACAATGATGTCACTTAAATTTTGAAAGAATAAGTACTTAAGAGCAAATTGCAAAACAAGGTTATTAGAAAATGGACAAAACACAAGTCAAGTTGTTTATATCCTAGGTGAATTTACCAATACACATAATTTTAACAATTAAAAATAGTAAAATAACAAGTGGATTGAAAAACTCAACCAAATATATATATATATATAAGCAATTTGACTTAAATTTTGTCTTTAGAGAATTTCATAAGAACCTAAATATGCTTGATCCTTGAATATCAGAAGACTGTGAGACATCAAGAAGACAGAAAATGGGTGATGATCATCAAGCCATTTACTTTTCTCAGTCATTACAGTTCCATCATCATTATCATAATTAGTATCATCAACAACATCATGTGAATCTAGTTTCAATCTGGAATGGGGAGTGAAGTCCATGACAGCAGGAGATCCAAGTGAAAGAATTGCTACAACAGGAAAAATAGGCCGGCCCATCCTGGTGTGGCTGTAGAAAGGAAACACTGTTAAAGACAAATAAAATTAGCACGGGATCGTAGAAAAAATAATGCTGCTTAGTGATGAAATCTGCAGAAATCCAGCATTCAATCTGCCTTTTCTCTTCGTATGAAAAATAAAAAATGCAGAAATCCAGCATTCAATCAATCTGCCAGATCAGAGCTTGTTGTTGATACTATAAAAGAAAGGGAAAAATGCATAACCCTCATTCAATTTTAGATCATTAGCAAACATCCTCCTGAAAATACCCGCCAATTATCACCCCTAGGACTTAGACAAATGAGTGCAAGAAATCTCCAGAATGAATTTGAGTTTAAGCAATTATCATTGAAACTTTTAACTCAAACTTGCAGTGTATAATTCAATGCTGAAAGAAATGGAAGGAGAAATCCACATGAATGGCTAAATGAAGGGGTTGAGGCTCAGCACAAAGTCACAAACCATTATGCCTTGGTTAGGTAGATATTCATTGATGAGAACATGATTGATGGCTGATGGGAATAGTCCTGATTGTTCGTATATTTTTTGGGTGAGGTTTGCTAACCATGGAGGCACTGAAAAAGAGAAAGAACTTGTGATATCAGCAGGATATTCAAAAACAGTAGCATGTTTAAAAATTGCTAGCGACAAAACAACCTGTATGATTCATTAGGAAGTTGAATATTTATTTAATCTCCTTGAGTGATTATCATTTCTTCCTCTCCTTGAGTGATTAAGACAATTTCAAAAACAGAAAGTTGAACTAAAAAACCAGCTTCTATAGTTGTAACAAGTAGGGAACTAAAAAAATGGGAAAGCCAATGAACTAAAAAACAGAAGCAAGTAGGGAACTAAAAAAATGGGAAAGCCAATGAATCAAAGCAACAAAACCAGCTTCTATAGTTGTAACAACTAACAAGGTTGCAACACCCAATAAAAAATGCAGAACCAACCCACTTAAGCTTAAACAACCCAAGTGGCTGCTAAATTTGCTTTATCGAAAATAGAACAAAGTAGTAAATACAACTTTATTTTTACGTGAAATTTTACTACTCATGTTTTAATTTTGTGTAATTATATCCCTCTATCTAACCTTTAATCAATTCTTTCATAAAAAATTAATATTTTAATCCACAATTTTTAACTTACTTATAATTCAGTCCCTTAAATTATTTTACGAAACCAAACTAATAAAAAATGAGCTTTCAACAATATTAAGTTAAAAGGACTAAAATATTAATTTTCTCTAAAAGAATTCACTAAGAATTAGAGTGAGGGATATAATTACACCAAATTAAAAATAAGAGGGACAAAATTGCACCCATAAAATATTAGAGTGCTAGGTGCACATGAGAAATATGATAATGGTTATATTTACTACTTTCATTGCATTAAACTTTAAAGTGGGTTCACATTTGATCGGTAGAATGAGCCAAGAATTCATGGCAGGTTGACGCTTCTAACATTTTGAAAGAAATTTGATTTTTCCGATAGAGTTACAACATAATCTGATAATCAACAAAACCATTTTAAACATGAAACTAATCACTTTCAATGTCTACGTAATAAAGTTTTTACCCCTTGCAATAACGTGTTCGTAGATATTTGAACTGATGAAGCTACTTACCATCTCAATCAATAATTTGTTGCTGTAAAAAGTATATTTTTTTTATTAAATTCAAGCTAAGTATTCTGATAATAGAGTCAATCATATTTGAAGTAATGTTAGATAATAAATATGAGCACTTTTCTTAACAGAGATTTAAATATTAATTCATCGAGGAACTAACCCCCACTTCTAAACTCAAACGTTAAAAAAAAACTGGATTTTGTATGAAAAGGACAAAGATACATTTTTATTTTTGCCCGTGAAAAGAATAAAGATGTCATTGTACATGACAGCAGGGCCCGATCATTAGTGGGCTGCTTATAAGATATAACATGTGGATGAAACTGAGGCTGATCCTTGATTGGGCTTCACATCACGTATGTGTGTGGGTGGTGACCCGCAAGCGCTCATTCTAATATTAATTATAAAATTGTGTGTTTTCTCTTCAGTGTATAAACAAATATGTAAATGGAAAGGGGTTGAGAGTACGCATTTTCATATGTAAAACTTTTCACAACAGATTGACAACAAATGTTTGGAGGAGTAAATGGGCAAACGTGTCGCCATTGTGTCATTTTTGTAATGGGGGAGAGGAGGATGAGTTGCATGTCTTTCGAGACTGCCAGTATGCAAGGGATTTATGGTTCAAAGCTGTGCATCCTTTGCACTTCTCAGCTTTCTTTTTATGTCCTCTGTGTGATTGGGTCGCCATGAATCTGAGAAGAAACTTGGGAGCAGGTTTTACTGCCAACTGGGACCTCTTTTGGGGTATTGCGTGTTGGCGTCTATGGACATGAAGGAATAAGGATGTTTTCAATACCAATTTTCAGAAGCCCCTGGATCTTTTCAGAACAATACTTGCTACATGGAGATTATTCGTCCAGAGTAATGACATTATGTAGGTGCATTTCAACACAGAGGCAATTCAACTGCAAAGGTGGTTGCCACTTGAGACTGGATGGGTTAAGGTCAATGTTGATGGAGCTATGTCTCAAGTTACCCTTAAGGCAGGGTGTGGAGGCGTCATTAGGGACCACTCAGGCTCATGGATTATAGGATTCGCTGAATCCTTGGGTCGTTGTGATTCCCATGTCGCTGAGGAATGGGCAATTCACAGAGGCCTTCACATAGCTTTTGATCTTGGTTTCAGAAGGGTCATCATTGAATCGGATGCAGGATTATAGGTTGACATGCTCAATACAGGATGTAATGCTACAAATGAGGGATTGTTGGTTACTGAAATCAAGAAATTCATCGAAAGGGAGTGGACTGTTGTTATTCAATATGTGTCAAGGGAGCAAAATCTTTTGGCGAATGCTCTTGCAAATGAAGCTATTTCTACCTCCATTGTTTACTACTCTTGCCCCGCATCATCTGCAAAAGTTATGCTCCAATGATCTTCTGGGTTCATACCCCCCTTCTTAGTGTTTTCCTTTAGTTTGAGCCTTTGAGCTCTCTTTGTATTAAAAAAAGATACGTTTTCTTTGTCCGACTATTATATTTAGAATTGAAGGTATTATTTGTTTTGTAAAATTTTGTTCTTCATTAATCCTTGTAAGTGTTGAATTCTGCATATAGTGAACTTCTTTCTTAATTATATTTATGTTTAGGAATTCCGTTTTCCCAACGGGCACACAAGCTAAAATAAAAAGTATCTTCAAATCAGTAAAATGTATCTTGAAATTCATAAAAATTATCTCCAAATCCATAAACAACATAGTAATAAATAACAGTGGCACATTTTATTTTCTTATGCAAATTTGTATTAATGTCATTTAATGGTGAAAGGGACTGCGATGTAAAACAAAACGTGCACTATCATTTATTTTCTCATGTCTCTATTCTCAGTGTCACCGCAAGAGATACACACACATATGTATGTATGTGAAAGATAAAACAAAACGTGTTATAAAATTATATATAAATGTGGATGTTCATAAAATCTTTTGGATTCCACTTAGGATCCTCTCCTTCTAAATGCCAAATCCCATAACTTCCAACCCCTATGATTCCTTATGCATAATGTCACATTTTTATAACCTCACATGCTTTTATGTATATCATAATGTGGATTAATCCTTGTGTTTATGGCATTGTGACTCTTGGAAGGATTTGGTGCCTATAAATAGAGTTGTAATACAAAGGGTTGGTTGTACTTGGAATCATATGGAATGAGATATGATCTCTTGCTTCTTCTCTCAATTTCCTCTTCTACTATTTTCTTCTTCTACTTTCCAATTCTTTTATTTTATAACACGTTATCAGCACGAAGCTCTACCAAAGGAGTATTTCCTTATCGTCATCTTAGAAATTTCTTCTTTTTCTTCTTCTTCTTCTATTATATTTTATTTGATCCATATATCTATGATAATCTAAACCATTATATGGAATTAAAGATATTCTTTCACCGATTTTTTTTACATCGGGTTCCATGGTTAAGATTGGAGATTATTGTTATTTCATTTTAATATTCTACACAAATTTTTTTATTTACAGTATTTATATTAATTTATATTATATTATGTGGTTATTTATATTTCATTTGCTTATTTACTCATTTATCATTTATATTTAGCTATTTTATTTCATGTTATATTCTGTTATTTATATTGTGCTATTTATTTATATTATTACATCTATACATTTTTATTTAT